>CM042429.1:27648628-27906128 GCA_023631565.1 Gymnocephalus cernua
CACCAAATAACCACACACAGAAATTCCAGGACGCCAACTTCTTCAAAGCCAATTTTATGTGACGTTAGAAATCACCACAAAACACAGATATTTCTGCTCTGATATTATCAACACCCAACAGACAGTTACTCATATGAAACAACCCACAGTCTGAACTGCTATTCACATGCATATTTCATATATTCATACTACTTCTTAAAGCCAAAGGTATATTGCAGAAAAGGCAATTCCAAGCAAAGCCTTCATTTTTTACAGTTACACAAGCACTGAATTCAGATTAAGTAAAAAATTCTGCTACCGCATTCGAACAAAACATCCTTTGTTAATGTATTAGTATTTGAACGTTGCAACTAAAATGGGCTGCAGGGTTGGGCTGGGTTTACCAAGTCTAGGAATGTCGGACTCCGCCACTAAACAGTAAGCAGATATAGGACAGGCAGGCAGAGAGACAACTAGACTGACACGACAGACAAGGCCTCAGTTAAACTTAGTAACCATGCTACTGATCCAACAGGCTTGCTGCAGGCTCGTAATTATTTTTCACCGATCATGGGTGTTTGTGAGTCACCTCATTGTGGTATCGCATCCTAGAAGGCAATTTGAAGGGGAATGAGAACAAATGGCATCCTCCCTTGTTAGAATTTGTCTCCTTGTTAGCTATATATTTGGTGTGAAAATGTACATAGAAACAACAATTTACCTAATCACCATTAATCACTACTGCTCATTAAATTTGTGCAAATTGCATGCTGCCTAGCACCTCTTTTCTTCCCTCAACTTTCCATGCTGTAAAAATACAGAGCAAGGAAATTGCACCTGATGAGTATGAGGTTTTCCTCCTTATAGAATTAGACTTCTGTGTCAGCTTTTTCCTACCTTGTCAGCTCTTTCACTCGACTGGAGGTAAGGCTGAGGAGATGAGGCGAGAAATTCTTTAGGCCTATTTCAGCCTTATAATGGGCTGCTGATTTCCCTGCAGCCACGAGGGAGGAGCTGCGTGGATGCATGCTATTTGCAGACCACAGCTGTTCGTCAAAGATATGATTATATAGAATGACACAGATACATCAGAGATTTCCATCTCAACTCTCACAGCATGGCAACCAAAATGGTTCTGTTCAGTTTCATCTATCTTAGATCACACAAAGAGTGACATAGAGTGGAAGGGGAGAAGGAAGAAGTTAGATGAGGCAAAAAAGGTTGTCAAAGCTTGCTTTCCAAGGAGAGGATATGACAACCCCATGCAAGCATCGTCTTTGTGGAGATATTTTCAAAGCGTCACAGTCCCCTGTGTTGTTGAAAAGGCTGGATTCTGAAATAAGCAAGGCCACATAATTCAGCAGCGATGTGTGTCGGACAAAAGAGGAAAATCTCTAAATCTGCAGTTTCATGCAGCTCCTCCCAGCCTCTGATTTTTGCCGCTTGGCTTGCCAGATAAGATTCTGAACTTCAAACATGCAGTCAATGCTCATCCTGTTAAAGCCGAGATAGAGGATGAGACTCTCTGAGTTCGGACATGTTTCTATGTGGTATGTAGGCAGGCTGTGGAGATGGCGATAATGTAACAATGAGTATAAACACACACAAAAAATTGCTTTACACCAAGCATACACAATGACACACACGGAAACTCACAGAAACATAACAAATCCCAGAACATTCTGAAACACATGTGCACATATGGGCCTATTAAACTATTAATGTATCTCATCAGCCCTAAAGCATCAATTTCATCACAGGCAAACATCTGCAGAAATAGGTTACACTTTCATCCAACTGTTTCTGATTCTCCTTAAACCTATTCTAACTGGTTGATATTGAACATCCCAGGCGTGACTGTCTGGAAAGCTGATAATGGAATATTTATAGAATATTTCTGGGAATACTTGTGGGAAACTCAAGCATCTTTGTTCTACTGAGGCACAATTTCAGCTTTCCTAAGTTGCATCTTCTTTTGTCTCTCTTTGTGTCCCACTCTCTCTGCTATTCTCTCTCTGTTTCTTTGTCTCATTGTATATACAGTATCTTTCTCTGTGCCTTCCTACCTCTCTTGCTGTCTGCTATTTTAAACAACTTCAAAACCATGAGCTAAAACAGAACCTCAATCTGAACCTCATACCTAATGCATTACAGTAGTAGCCATCATACAGTATAACAGAAATCCAACAGAACTCATCTCTCCTGCTGGCTTTTCCTCGTTCATTGTAGCAGCATGGAACTACATACAATATGCACACTGTAACTCAAAACTGTCTGTAATAACTGTGCTTCATAATATTCTGCGTGCCTTCTGACAGCTGGAAACTTCCAAATAATCCCCTCGGGAATTGAAAATGAGCACCACAGCAGCTCTTGCTTGCAGTGCATGCAGTGGGAGTTGCAAATAAGAATGTTTTGTCCATTAAACTTGCAGAACACATGTTTAATGTTCTCTGTTGCAGAATTGCATGTTCTTTTAGTAATGCACTGCTGGCTGATCCAACACAACACTGACACAATTTAAGCTCCGTTTTTCACGTGAGCTGTAACACTGCAACGCCACCCTGACATTTATAAAATGGCAGTTCAGCATGTGTTTGATGTAAACATGTCCCAGAGCGCATCACTGTTAAATGTCGCAAGATGTTTTCGGATAAGCACAAAACACTCACATGCTTTCAAATCCTCTCTGGGCTTCTGTGGAAACCTTCAAGGACTCAGGTCTTGAGAGTGTGTCTAAGTGTGTGTCCATGACAGTGTTTTTTTCTTGCCACATAGCTGATTAGGGACAGCCTGTCAAACGGGGAAGGACTGGTAAAGGTTTTCTTCTGAATGTAGCCCTCAAGCAATGCCTTGTCCCAGTGCACCAACCCCAACAAGCTCCACCAGTCCGTTTGTTTGGTTAAAAATTATAGTCACGTTTAGGGTTTGACATGTATTGGTCACAATTCAAGTTCTAATCCTTAAAGCTTTTTTTTTTCTGTATTAACCAACATCCAGCTGATGCGCCCTCTTTGTTAGAGGCAGAGCTGGAGGATGACGGGGGATTGTCGTCCATTTCCCTGGTGGAGGTCACTGAGGTAGTCATACAACTCCACAGTGGCAAAGCCCCAGGGATTGATGAGATCCGTTCAGAAATGCTGAAAGCTCTGGGTGTGGAGGGGCTGTCTTGGTTGACACGCCTACTCAACATTGCGTGGAAGTCTGGGACAGTGCCAAAGGAGTGGCAGACCGGGGAGGTGGTTGCCCTGTTCAAAAAGGGGGACCAGAGGGTGTGTACCAATTACAGTGGTATCACACTTCTTAGCCTCCCTGGTAAAGTCTACTCCAAGGTGCTGGAAAGGAGGGTTCGGCCGATAGTCGAACCTCGGGTTGAAGAGGAACAATGCGGATTCCGTCCTGGTCGTGGAACAACGGATCAGATCTTTACTCTTGCAAGGATCCTGGAGGGAGCCTGGGAATATGCCCATCCAGTCTACATGTGTTTTGTGGATCTGGAGAAGGCATATGACCGGGTCCCCCGGGAGACATTGTGGGAGGTGCTGCGGGAGTATGGGGTGAGGGGGTCCCTTCTCAGGGCCATCCAATCTCTGTATGACCAAAGTGAGAGCTGTGTCCGGGTTCTCGGCAGTAAGTCGGACTCGTTTCAGGTGAGGGTTGGCCTCCGCCAGGGCTGCGCTTTGTCACCAATCCTGTTCGTAGTATTTATGGACAGGATATCGAGGCGTAGTCGTGGTGGGGAGGGGTTGCAGTTCGGTGGGCTGGGGATCTCATCGCTACTCTTTGCAGATGATGTGATCCTGATGGCATCATCGGCCTGTGACCTTCAGCACTCACTGGATCGGTTTGCAACCGAGTGTGAAGCGGCTGGGAGGAGGATCAGCACCTCTAAATCTGAGGTCATGGTTCTCAGCAGGAAACCGATGGAGTGCCTTCTCCAGGTAGGGAATGAGTCCTTACCCCAAGTGAAGGAGTTTAAGTACCTTGGGGTCTTGTTCGCAAGTGAGGGGACAATGGAGCAGGAGATTGGTCGGAGAATCGGCGCAGCAGGGGCGGTATTACATTCAGTTTATCGCACCGTTGTGACGAAAAGAGAGCTGAGCCAGAAGGCAAAGCTCTCGATCTACCGGTCAGTTTTCGTTCCTACCCTCACCTATGGTCATGAAGGCTGGGTAATGACCGAAAGAACGAGATCCAGGGTACAAGCGGCCGAAATGGGTTTCCTCAGGAGGGTGGCTGGCGTCTCCCTTAGAGATAGGGTGAGAAGCTCAGTCATCCGTGAGGACCTCGGAGTACAGCCGCTGTTCCTTCACGTCGAAAGGAGCCAGTTGAGGTGGTTCGGGCATCTGGTAAGGATGCCCCCTGGGCGCCTCCATAGGGAGGTGTTCCAGGCACGTCCAGCTGGGAGGAGACCTCGGGGAAGACCCAGGACTAGGTGGAGGGATTACATCTCCAACCTGGCCTGGGAACGCCTCAGGATCCCCCAGTCAGAGCTGGTTAATGTGGCTCGGGAAAGGGAAGTTTAGGGTCCCCTGCTGGAGCTGCTCTCCCCACGACCCGGCCACGGATAAGCGGACGACGATGGATGGATGTATTAACAACTGATCAACTGATTATGTGTGATGTGAAAGGGGTCAACAGAGAATTTGGGGTTATATATTTGCACTTCAAATGAGTGCAAATATTGCTGCGTGTTTGCCATAACAACATAAGGCAGTAATATTTAAATGTTGTAGCCTATTTAGCGCTTGTTGTGCTGCCCCTAAGTGGCCAAAAAAATCTGGGTTAAAAATGTCATTATATCAAACCAAGTTTTGATGCTGTTTGTGGCTGTCATTTTTTGAGCTGCAGACATTCAGTGTATCTGCATTCTGTAAAGTGTTCATTGTTACTGGCAAAGTCTTGCAGAGGACACAAAAATATTCCTATACACACACAATGGATTTACAGGAAACGATGCATGCAGAAGACAAAAGTTAACGTAAGAGGACATTGTTGACTGTCTCCTGTAGTCTTCCTAACTTAAAACCTGTCAGCCCACAGTTTGTTTTGGTGCACAGATACCCGTTTCTCTTCTGCTGCATCTCTGGCAGATGAGCCTCTCGAGGTGTGTTTGCTGCCCCCAGTGGTTGACAGGCGTTATTACACGTCCCTTTGGAACCTGTATCACTGTAAAATTCACTTGCTGTTACTACCAGTAACCACAGGTGTCATTAAATCAACCACAACTGAAATCTCAAGGATTAGATGGAGCAAGCCTCCAGGAAAAGAGTAAGTGTCCTCAAAAAAGTTCAACCCGTTTGTTTCTGTGTGTGATGGATAGAAAGGATTGATAACCTTGAGAGCAAAGAGACATTCTTTTAAAGCATTACAGCCATCACTTAAATTTACTCAGTGAATTCAATAGTTGTTAAAGATGCAGTAGGTAATACTTATAAAACTAACTTTCTGTCATATTTGCTGAAACTGACTCGAGAAGAACTAAGCAGGTAATTCAAAACAAATTGGCACCACCTAGTGTGATTTGCAAAAATGTACAGCTTCCTGTTCAGATGCACCAATCAGGGACAGGGGGGGTTTCTAACTGTTTGCCAATCATTGCTCATGCACACGCATTCATTCTCCCTTGTGGGGGGAGGGGCTTAGGAGACCATTTTGGGCTTTAGCGGAAAGGGGGGAGGGACTGACAAGTTGTGAATGTTCAAATTTTTTGGCTAAATCCTGGATCTTTGCAATCCTACTTACAGCACCTTTAATTTAGAGACAGAAAAAAGAGGTGCGGGAAAACTAGAGACCGAGTGAGATTGTTCACCGAGATCGCACATTCAAACTAATTCTCCTGTGCAGGTGCGTTGGAACTACGAAACAAAGGAAAAAAATTCCTGCACTCCGATCTTGCTATAGCATCACCTTTTTTTACAAAAACTAACGTTTTGGTCCCTCTCGACCTTCATCAAGAGTATCTCAAATAACAAACAAAAACAGGTTTGAATACATTTCTCCCCTCCCATTCTCTGTCTCCCCAGATTATGTAGGCTAATCTATTTGTGTCTGAATATGTATTGTAGTTCAAACAAATGTGAGCATGTAGAAAAGAAATGGATATATATGATAGCAGTGACAACGAAAGGGTGTATATATTGGCACACATGGAAACGTGAATCGAAATATTTAGGGCTAACAAGTCAAAAATGTTTTGAGTCACTGTATATTCCTGATGCATGTATGTAATTAATTTATGCAGTATCTCAATTTAATTTAGATGGTGTTTGCCGGTAGCGTGCAAAATGACACGTATCTTGTCTTGACTAAAAGACGCTCTGCTCCGTTTGAGAAGTGATTGTCTATTGTCCCACACCTGGAGGCACAAAATGGGAGGAGAAATGTATTTAAACCTGTTTTTGTCTGTTATTTGAGATACTCTTGATGAATGTCCAGAGGGACCGAAACGTTAGTTTTTGTAAGTAAAAGGTGATGCTATAGCAAGATCAGAGTGCGGGATTTTTTCCTTTGTTTCGAGAGCAAAAGAAAGAAAGAAAGAAAGAAAGGCAGAGAGAGAGAGAGAGAGAGAGAGAGAGAGAGACTGACTTTTGGGCAGATAGAGAAGGAAGAGGAGAAGAAAAGAGATGTCCCAGAGGCAGAGCGAGTAAATGAGTCATCGGAGTGAATCTGCTATCAGGTCTATTCCAACAGCGCTACAAGTGAATGGATGCCTTAAAGGTTAGGCATAAAATGATTTCTCATTTTGCTGCGACATCCCCCAAGGTAGACATTAATGCTTTAGTTATGGACTTGACTGTAAAAGCTCCTGAGGTAACGTGCTGCTTGTCTGCCATAAATATCACCGGCTATCTATATGCACATTGTGATTTCAATGAGGCTGCTTTTATGGTGAGGAGCGTAGTTTTGTGCAAATAGTCAGTAAAGTTGATGTGATGCTGTGTGTCATTTCTACAGCCAGGTAGTCACCCTGTCTGCAGAGCCAAATCCCCAGGTGCTGTCGATCACAGCTGAGACTCTATTCAGCTCTGATCATGCTGACCCATTTCAGCACACACACACACACACACACACACACACACACACACACACACACACACGCACGCACGCACACACACACACACACACACACACACACACAAACAAACATACATGCGTGCATGGGTACACACACATACACCAACAACACAAGCCATACAAAGGAAAGCAGCCCCACACAAAACACATATGTGCCAAGCTTAATTTCTGCTCTGTTGGGTCTGTTCGTGTCACAACATTGTAGATGTTTTAGCCACGGGGACATGAACACTAAATGTGCACAAACTCTCTTCCCAGTCGGTTGGTTGGAACAGTGGGTTTTGAAATGATAATGAATCTATGGGCCAGGATCTCCCACAAGGCATCATGTCTAGTCTGGAAACAGAAGAAATAGAATGAGGCAGCCCTGGAAAACAGTGAAATAATATTTATTTTCTGACGAATGTTAAAATTTTGGCTGATGTAGATATCCCCTTTAAAGTGGTCTGTGTTTCTAAGAAGCAATAACAACAAACAAGTAATCTAAAGGTTAGAGCACAGATAACTGATTTACAATTTATAGTCCTGTTGCATTACTGTAATTTCTGATGTGTGAGGACTCACAGTGACATATACACAATCATATGACTTGATGCATGCTCACATGTGATTCCATGTGTTGATTGTAAGTGTAATAAACAAACATGCACACACGCACGCACGCACGCACACACACACACAGACAGACCTACTCTTATGGCGGACAGAAAGGGGTTAAAAATTCCATGTTGTTGTGCACACTCAAAGAAGGAGAGGCGGTGTACAGGTCAGATTCCACAGCAATATAACTACACAGCAGGGAACACTGACCATCCAGACTCAGAGTGTGAACATGACAGTGGGGAATGGTATGTCAGAGATGATGACGCTAGAGAGTGTTTCGGTGCATCCTCTGGCCACAGCAGCTGCCCCTGTGCCAGAGATGCTGTGTATCTTCGGGACGGGGGATTTAGGGCGCTCTCTGGGCCTGCGTCTGCTGCAGTCTGGCTACAGTGTGGTGTACGGCAGCCGCAGACCTCACAGCTGTGGCCCCTTGCCTCAGGGAGCTCAGGTACAGCACATGGCATAACATAGCACATTTAGTCTGTCACAATGTACAAGAAGATGTGTGCAGCCTACTGGATGCAGCTCAAAAAATTGTCTTAATGTCCTGATTTGTGTGTTTTGTACAGGTGATGAACCACGCAGCAGCGACCCAATCAGCCAGCCTGATCTTTTATTTGTGTTCACAGCGAACACTATGAATTCCTGGAGACAATGGCATCACATCTTGAAGGAAAGGTGAATTAAGGTTTGATTTTAGAATCTATAAGACACACTCCTTTGTAGTTACTAGTAGAACAAATCAGGAAGTATTAGTTAATTACAAATAGCAAATTACAGTTTATTTTGATTGCTAAACAAGTGGGCACAACTGGAGCCACATGTGCAAAACTCTAACTACAGTCTGCACAGCAGCAGTTCATGTGGACCAAACTCTAGTTTGTTTTTCATTGCTTGAACACAGATTTCAAAAGTCTACACAGTTATCCCATGGCTTCAACCACAACCTACACAACACTTAATTTACAGTACTTTGTTTTCTTATACTATAGTGTTTTCGACTATAGTATAAGTCGAAAACAGCTTAAGGCTTACCAAATCATAATAATATATTTAATATATTTTTAAGTTCCTCCAAATCTGTGAATCTACAGTACATATTGACAATCAATATATTGCTCCAAGTATCTCCGAATCAGGTGATGTGTTGGATGTAAACAATGATTAACCGGTTCTGCATTGCTATGTAGGTAATATCAGTTACTATTTCTATGCCCCTTCTGTAAATAGCAGTAGTAGTAGTAGTTACATAATGTTAGTTTATAAGTAAGTATTAATTCTATGTAAAATCAGACATTCAGCACCCCCATTTAAGCCTGAATGAAATGATCCTGTTTACAGTAATAACCACATTTTCAGACACTGCAACGATTCGACTGTGAAAAAAAGGGCGGTCGAATCAGACTCCTTCGATTGAATCGTTGAATCGTCAACTTTTCGGGGTCACCCCTACAAGATACGAATATGCACGAATATAAATACAAGACACGAAACATGGAACTGATGAATTAGGGTACTGGTGCCTTTTTTGTCCAATTCTGGCTGAAAATTGAATGTAAAGACGGAATAATAATGATGGTTTCTTTGTAACAACTCATAGTGATGCACTACTTTATTATTTGAGGGGACACAAAGTGCCCCTTAAAACATTGACTTTTCAAAAGTTTCACCAAAGAATAATCATTTTCTCTCAGACTGTTTCATTCAAATATGTTTTAGAGGTGTTTAGAGGTTCGAGTATCCTGTTTTTCACAAGAAACAAGCCACAACTAGTCAGAAAAAAATAACTTGTTTTGTGTAGGGGAAGTATGAAGTATGTTTTACCTCTAAATTATCTCAAGACCCCTTGAAGGAGTTTGGACTCCCCAATTTTGGAATGACTGAAGTAAGAAGATCAGAATGCAGATTCACAGGGAGAAACTAACATTGTAATTGTTCTCAAGTAAGTTATCATTAGCCACATTATATTCCATAATTCAGAGCTATTGAAACTTGTTAGCTATTAATTCATGGCCATTTAATTCCAAATACATTTTTTACATATTCCTCAGCAACTGTTCTGGATTTACCGTGTTGTGACATATTATAGTATTGCGTTAGTATCTTTTAGTGTTAGGGCCGTTACTGTCAAACAGAATTTTCCTGTAGCACAAGCTTTACACTGTTTTCACTTCAAGCGGTTGTGCAACTGTGTTCACTTCTATTTGTGATATACCTGATATATCTTGAAGGCAGAATGAAAATTAAAGACAAAGAATGTAGCTCAAGCTACAACTTATCATGATAAAAAAAACGTTACACATAGCCATATACACGGCCACATAAACATAGCAAATTTCCAGACAAAGATGTGCTTTACATGCAAGATTTAAGTTCATCACTACAAAAATCTATGAATTAGAGGTGGAGAAATTAAAAAGAATAAGATATGCAAATAGAATGCAGATAAGGCATATTTGAACTGGAAAATAAAGTTTTAGAAAATGAAAATCAGATCAGAACCAAAAATCATTATATTTGTTATTTCGGCAGTCAATTGAATTGATTGAACTTATTTTTTCTTTTGTTTCCTCCCCTCTGTGGATGCTGGTGGCTTGGTTACAAGGTGCTGGTGGACCTCAGTAACAACCTAAAGAAAGACATGTACCCAGAAGCCAATGCCGCCCTCCTGCAGAGGTAACAAAGATGTCTCATCCATAAATATATTGTGCATTTAAACGCTTCCATCTTCATAAATGTAATGCTTTATTCTTATCATGATCTAAAAAAAAATGGAGATAACTTTTCTGCAGACAGATCTAGGTTTAATGTCAACAATCATTTTGCAACAGTAGGTGCCATTTTTTTTCAAAGACGTGATGTCTTTTTGGAAAAAGTGCTCTTAAAAAACACTTAGAGCATGAGACATCAAAACTCTCTGAATCAAAAAGAAATGAAAAAAAAATGTGCATGGTTGCAGCTCCCTTGGCAGGACGGCCTGCTGTGTGTCTATTCAGTTGAAGTGGAAACGGTTGGATTCTTTTTAAAGGCCCTTCCTTTCCTGTCTGTGTATTTGTAGAAACAATAGCAGCTAAAGTCCTTGCTGTGTGTTCCTCAGGCTGGTCCCTGGAGCTGCTGTGGTGAAAGGCCTTAACACACTGTCTGCCTGGGCCCTGCAGAATGGACTTCTGGCGGGAAAACAGGTGAAAGATGAGTGGAAGTAAGGAATCTGTTAAAATATGTCAGTGGGATCAAGGCTAAACAGAGCCAGGAAGCTTACGAGCCTCAAGGAAGGCTTTGGTTGACTGGAGTAAAGATACAAAAACAGAGCAGTAACAGAAGGGAAGATTACCAACTTGATCTTTTCACGATGAAACATGTTTGACTTCAAACAAGGCCACAATAACTGCTTTCAACATTTCCTGGAATACAATGGGATAAGTGGCTCTCAGACTTTGTTAATAATAGAAGATGAATGCCTCACCATACCCGAATGAAATTTATTTCATTTGTGTTGATGCAGATGATTGATCTTGCCATCTTTACATAACAATGCCAGAGAAAGTGAGAACAGTGCTGTGCTTGTATACACAAACAAACAAACTTGAACACTTAATGATGTTACAAAGTAGGAAGACCACTGTTTATTGTAGCTTCCGTTTCACAGCTACAAAGAGAAACACAAACATGATGTTGGAACCTCTGGAGACCAAACCTGAATCTGCCTCGAATCCTCTTCAACACAAACAACCTCCCCATACACACGCACACACACACACACACACACACACACACACACACACACACACACACACACACACACACACACACACACACACACACACACACACACACACACACACACACACACACACACACACAGATACCACTGCAGTGCTCTATTTTCTTTGAAAACAGGTAGCTGTGAGAGAACAGGAATATTTTAATGTGTGTGTCTTTATCAGTGCATGTGTAAGTGCAGTATATACCCACATGCACATGCTTAAGTGTGTGCTATTTCTCGGCCAGCTATTTGATTAGATCCACAGTGGGGCCGTGTGCTCTGTCACATTTACATTCAGATGAAGATTTAGTCTGTCGGCCGTCCCCTGCTGTTACTGGTGCAGTAATGTAGGGAGACATGGCTGGCTGCCCGGTCCACTTATACACACACCTGGGGGAAAACTGCTCAGTCCCACTGACTCCACTATATGCCTGTCAAACTGCTCTCTCTCTCTCTCTCTCTCTCTCTCTCTCTAGTGCTGTCTATCTCTTTCCCTTTGTATGATATCCCCTCCTCCCCCCTCCCCTTTACAAACAACTTAATCTTCTTATCAAAAAGCTGTGAGTGTGGTAATAACCTTCAGCATGGTGAAGATCTAGAAATGGGATTACATATTGCGCAGCACATGTATATATAGTATGCATGCATCTTTACATAGTCATACACTTCCAGGGGCTTCATCTCAAAATTACTGGAACAGCACAGTGAAGATCAACACAAGACGGGTAATTCTGTAGACAGACACTGTAGATGTACACACTGCAGTCATGCACTAGATATTCCAAACAGGGCTGGTGAGTCATCTAACAATAATTAAGAGTAATTATTAGCAACTAAAAAACAAAAGCTGAGCTGAAGAGGAAAATATTTATATTTGTATTGTTTTTCTGAGGCATTTTGAAGACAAGATGCTCTTGGTTTACTGACTGATAGACTATGTAATTGGAGATAAAGATATATTAAGATGCACTTGTAGGCCTATGCTTAAACTTTTCTGATTTATCTTTTAAACAGTACTTTCCAGGTAACTAAAACTATAGTACTAAAGTATGTACCTACATTGCATTAGTAGGAACTATTTTACTAATGATTAAAACTGGTCATAAAGAAAAGTCTGGCAATACTCTCTATTGTTCCAAGTCCCATTAAAATAACAAAACCTACAATGAGTGTATCCCAAGCAAATTACACTGTTTACTCTTGTCCGAAAATGTTTGCTAAAACTACAGTGTCCAGCTTTTTGAGGATTTTATTTATTTATTAAGGTATATATTTGTGACGTTTTTTATAGATTCATTTCTTTAGCCGGAACCGAAGTTGGAAAATAACTAGAGATGGACTAACTCATTGTTGGTTGTTTGGTTTCATGGTATTTCATGGTATTGTTGACAATAACAAAAAATATTTATACTGCTGCCCATTTTAAATATAACCCACACCTCCATGCTCCAGGTGTACCTGTGTGGGAACAGTGCAGAAGCAAAGCAGGCAGTAGCAGAGGTGGCCACCAAGCTGGGCCTCACTGTTCAGGATAAAAGGTCTCTATCAGCAGCCAGAGAGCTGGAGGACTTCCCCCTGCAGCTGTTCACGGAGTGGAGGCTGCCACTACGCGTGGCCGTCGGCCTCACTGCCTTCTTCTTCTTCTTCTATCTCCTCATTAGAGATGTTGTCTATGCGTTTGTTGAACAGAGGAAAGACATCTCCTTCAGAATCATGGTGTCCCTGGCCAACAAGGTGAAGACATGTCCCCCTCTGGTTTAGTGTCCTCTACAGATGGTATTTTGTGTTCCCTTTAAGGGATGTGTTCTGTGTTCACCCCCACAAACACCATCTTTCAGGTGTTTCCCATTGTGTCTCTCATCATGTTGTCACTGTGTTACCTGCCTGGTGTCATAGCTGCCTTCCTTCAGCTCTACAGAGGCACCAAGTACAGGTCAGACATCAAACCAGGACACAAATGTCCACTACCTGTGCATTTCCTTGTAAAAAGGTGTCTCATTTTTGAAAGCCTGGCTTACTTTTGCACGTTCTAGGTGCTTCCCTGATTGGCTGGACCGCTGGATGCTGTGCAGGAAGCAGATGGGTCTGATTGCACTGGGCTTTGCTTTTCTCCATGTCATCTATACATTCATGACTTCTCTTCGTTATGCTGTCAGACACAAACTCATCTCGCTTGTGGTGGATGAGGTAAAGCAGGCTGGTTGAAACCTTGCAGTGTTTCTACAATCCTGTACATAGAAAAGCATGGCTTAAAAAACTTACAGTACTGTCTCTCCATCTTCCTTAGATGAAAAACAATAAAACCACCCCGTTTTACTTTGACAACACAGAAGCATGGGGCCAAGACTCTTTCTTTGTGCTGGGTATCCTGGGATTCTTTCTTTATGTCCTACTAGGACTAACATCCCTGCCCTCTGTGGGAGGCTCTCTCAGCTGGAGAGAGTTCAGCTTCATTCAGGTAAGAGCGCATTTAGAAATCGACAGTCAACAATTTACAGTTTATGTGCATGTGTTAGATTGTGGGCATGGGTGCCTGACGTCATCAGTCATGCACGTACTATCAGTAGAATTGGTCTTTTGGACTTTTAGGGTCGTGATAATCTATATTCGGAGTTTCCAAGTTTTCATCAGAGTTATTAAAGTGTTCTAAAAGCAATATGTCACTGGCAGTCATATCCCCGGAGCCTAGTTAACTAACTGCCTAACACAGGCACACAGAGTGAAAGCCTGGCTGACTTTAGCCCAGGATCGTAAATGTTAAGTTATTCATTAAATAGAATTATGATACCTGGTATAATCCTCAGGGAGGAGATTGCTGATACAGGTCACAGGTCCATTTGTGTAAAGGTCAGGTCCATAGGTAAACCTCAGATAGGGAATGAGACTTAAAGATAAGGTCTAGGTCAAGATAATCCATATGATCTGGTGAGAAGAGCTGTGAAAAACATTTACAGTAATAACAGGTATCAATATACATAAATTGCTTTTTTTTCAGGGGTTGTCAACAAATGAATGTACATTATTGAATGTTAATGCTTACAGTAGATGGATTTGCTGTTCTAAATGGGTTAAATAAGATTCCTGATTATCATTTTAGGGGCACCGTTCATTACATGAACATCGATATGAATGTTTCCTTATTATGCTGTTTATTCAAAGTCACTGTGGATGCGAACATCAGCATCCAAATGTTAAAAATGTAAATGAAAGCACATTATCCAGGTAATTAACAACAACTGAGCCTCAAAGGCCACTGGTGCTACAAAACCAATTACTCCGGAATAGCTGTGAATCTAATTGTATTTTTTAGTTTATTGTATATCTTGTGGATTCAACAAGCACAGAAACTAGCCAGACATTCATCTTAAAATCTATCAGAAAATGACCACAGAAAATGTCAGTGTTTGACAGGTTCATATTATTTAAATTTTGTTGCACAGTAGTTTCACATTTTTTTCCGACTGCTAAATGATACTGGTCACAACTGAAGCCACATGTGCAACATTCTAACTACAGTCTGCACTACCAGCAGTCACCTGACCTAAACAGTTCACATCACCTGCAAAACTCATTCCAAGCATCACAACTCTTCACACACGTCTCAAAACAGGCTCAGTGCTGCCAAACACTATGGACAACCCTCACTGAGATAACACACACTGTCACTCAGAACACACTGAGAGTAAAAACACTAGCATCAAACACCAATACAGAAAATACAAACTTTTCATATTTACAGATAATGCAGTTTGTATAATTTTAGTGACTTACACACTAATCAATATTTTCTATAAGAAACGAATGAAACTATTTTCTTTACTTTTTTTATTTTATACAAGTTTTGAGGTAAACAAAAAATGAATGAAAATCCTAAGTTTGCTTACCTACAGTATATATATACTGTATATATTATATATTTTTTATTTTGTCTACACTAATTTACATAATTACAGGAAATGTTACAAACTTTGTAAGTTTTTTATCAACAAATTGGATGTCTTCTCTTGCGAAGAACCAACATTATCTATAAATATAAATTACTGTGGTGTTCCCATTGTTTACACCTCCATTACTTTGTGAAAAACAGTAAGTGCACAGTTTTACTATAGAAAAGGAAGTGTTTTTCACATTTTCACAACTGCGTATGTAACCTCAGACATCTTACCTGGACATATTGGTATCTTTGCTCTTTTACCTATTCACTGTTTCTCTCAAACGGTACAATGTATAACTGTTTCATTCTTATTTGGTGTTTCTTTATTTCCAAAAGGCTTTTGGTTCACATGAACTGCTGCTGTGCAGACTGTAGTCAGAGTTTTGCACATGTAGCTCCAGTTGTGCCCACTGTTGTTTAGCAATTGGAAAAAGAAAGTAGTAACTTTTTTTTTCTATTGTGGAAAAAAAAGCCAGATTTTTATCATGCAATATATACAGTATGTACTGCACTATTTGTGGGTGCACGTGTTGTAGGTGCTGGTAGGTGGATTTTGTTAGCTTAGGCCAGAGACCACCCAGCTGTCCACCTTTTTCCTTTGTGAAAACCTAAGCTAACCGGCTGCTGGCCCCAACTGTGTATTTACCATACAAACACAAGACTGGTATCGGATCTTGCTGTCTAACTCTCGACAAGAAAGCCAGTCATTTCCTAAAATATCTCACTATTCTTTTAACATTTAATTTGTATGTGATTTTTTTCTCAGTCTAAGCTGGGCCACCTGACTCTTTTCATATGCACGTCACATTGCTACATTTACGGTTGGAACAAATTTCTTCGTCCCTCTACCTACAAATGGTACACTCCTCCTGGCTACATGCTCTGCCTGATTGTGCCTTCTGTGGTGCTGGTGCTGAAGGCACTGGTCCTTCTCCCTTGCGTGGATCGGACCCTAACCCGCATTCAACAAGGCTGGGAGAGGACCCAGCCGAGGGAGGAGATGAGGAAGGCCACCAACCTGTGAACTGTGAACTGTGAACTCTGACCTCTGACGCCATCAGGGTTGCTGATTATTGACTTTGATTCAGTCATACGTTTGAGGGGAATAAATATTCAAGGGATTTACAACATTCTATGTTTTGATTATACAAAAATAGCTATTCCTTTTCTAAAATGTCTAGTGTTTGGAAAACCTCTCTTTATATTCAGTGTGGTATGTAGAATGAATGATTCTCTAAAGATCATTTTGTCCATGCTCAGTTTGTTGTTGATTGTGTCCTTTGATCAGTGGGCACTGCCTAGTCTTAATTTTGCAATAGCCGAACAAAACAAAAAAGTGTAGTTCATTCCAGGCAAATAGATGGGTCTCTGTGGATTTAAATGTTTTTAATGTCCTTTGAGCTTTGATTTCATGTTTGTGCTGTATCATTTTCACAGTATGTGGTAAAAAATAGATTGATATCCCCCGCTGACCTCCATTGTTATGATAAACATAGGCAACAGTTTCCGCTTTCCTTTCTCCTCTCGCGCCATGTTGTGCGATTATATCCCTGAGGTTGTACTCCTTTCAGGATGTTGTTGATCTCGTTTTCTAACACAAAAAACTCCCTGCCCAAACCTGCCTGCCTCTTACTAAGCATGCAAACATGCACACTATGCTTAAATATACACATACACAGTGTTAAGAAGAGTAAGGTTAAGCTAATTATATTACCCCATGCAGAGTCGAGGCACACACACACGCAGACTCAGGAGGAAAAACAGGTGTTACAAAAACAGCGTCTTAAAAATAGTGTTACAGAGGGCTAAAGCAGGTAGTTACAGTTACAGTTATCAGAGCAGAATGTCGGCTGTAGAACAAAGGCAACATAGACAGTTTGAGGAAGACTGTCTATGAGCTACCCTCAATATATACTACAGTAATAGCAGATACATGGGCAGCTGGATATGCAGGTGACTTGACTTGACTCTGCTCATCAGAGGTGGCAAAGTCAATAGTGACGGCTGGTGCAGAATGGCAGGTGCGGAACAACACGATAATGTTAGTATGTACAACATTAATCAGATGAGGGAGATGCAGAGGAGGGAAGGCAGGAGGATGGAGCAGCTGTCCCCATGACAGAGTCTGGTACTGCAAGAGAATTATGCAGCGCCTTTTTTGCCCAAAGCACAACATTTAGTCAGAGGCATCCTGTTATCTAGCATCTAACAGCATTATCTGCACACAATCTGCAATCTGTTACACCCTCTCGCACTGTATTATTCTCCTATTACCAAAGAAAGGCTGTTGATTTTAGCATATTTCCTGCTGTGTGTGTGTGTGTGTGTGTGTGTGTGTGTGTGTGTGTGTGTGTGTGCGTTACTGCACATTACTCTGGGAAAGAATTAAGATGTAAGCTGTGAAACACTTTCCAATTGTGTTTAATTTCACACACCTAGGCAAGAACCCATAATAAGATTTTGTTTGATCAGCCATGAAGGCTCAACTCTATATGGGTAAAAATAAACAGCTGAAATTATGGACCGCATCATGGACCGCATTTAATATAAAGGTTACCCAGGATTGATCTATGAAATGTACACTTGTATGTATTGAAAGGTATACGATGAAATAGCATACGGCACTGTGCTATATTAAAGTTTGGACACAGCTTGAGTTTTTGCACATTTCCTTTTGTAACATGATCTTGACCTAAATAACTTGACATGTCTTGTCTAAGTGTTGTATGTTTGTGAAGTTAAAGAAAATCTAATACAATTCGAATAAATCAAGATGTATGTTAATCATACAAGTCTTTTGCTTAGTTGTATGAAATGTCACATCTTACTTCTTATGCAGGTCGTAGAAATATGTTTAAGTATATCTAACATTATATTAATGCAACTTTTTCTGTCAAGTAAAGCTGAAAAGTGTAGCCGGGTTGGCTTAGTGGGTAGAGTAGGCACACATATACCTCAAGGCTCATGCCTTGACGCAGAGGTCCAGGGTTCGAATTCGACCTGTGATGATTTCCGGCATGTCTTCCCCCTTTCTCACCTAGTTGTCCTGTAAAATAAAGGTGGAAAAGCCCAAAAAATTTCTTAAAAAAAAAGTAAAGCTGAAAACATTTGTCAATGGAAACTTAATCAATTTGGTTTTGTCTTGATGTCTTGTCTCAATAGTGTTCCAACAGTGAAATCCAAGCTGTGCATGTATTCAACGTTCACAAGGATTCATTACTCTGAAAAAGGCTTTTTACCATTGTTGAATGGAGTTTTGAATTACATTTTATTTTCTGTGAGCTCTGCAGCTTCAGAGAACATTTCTTGTTACCTGAAATAGATTAAATAAATGTCTTTACCCACATGGTAAATCCTGACTGTTTTTTCATGCGGATCAGAAGACCCAACTCTGTAACGCTTTAGGATTGCACTTAAGACTGTATAACTCAGCACAGCATGGGGCACATGCACCGTGGCCCAGGACATGAAGTGGGCAAATGGCATCCCAAACGACAGTGTACCACATTGTCCGGTGAATTAAACCTTTACAACATGCCCAAACTCTCAATCTGTTGAGGTAAAGTTACCCTCCATTACATCAGTGAACAGCTAGCACACCACAAGGGGCTTTTTCTGAGTTCTCACGCAGCACAAAATGCTTAATTGAATCAGCAGGAAAGTCAAAAGAGAGGCGTTTAAGGTGAGTAGTGTTACTGCAACAGCGTGCAGCCTAATTTATTGTGGAAGTCCCTGGATGTTGGGAAGTAGCCTGCAGCATCACTAGTGCCATATAGTTGGAGCAAATGCTGCAATTCATTCAGAGAATAAAACTTGGTCAAGAAACTCAGAAAATGAAGAAAGACTGGTTATCACGCTACTGAATCAAACAATCCACCCCACATCTTGATGACTGATAAGTCACTACCCAGTTTATCAAACCTGCAGACCCATTATGTAGTCCCTTGTTCCAAATTTCACAGCAGCATGCTGTGAGAAAACAGAACATAGATCAGTAACAACAAGATCAGCGCAAACCACAAGGTCATGTCTACAAGGTCAGTGAGAGGGCATCTTCAAACTGCCTAAATGAGGAAACGGATCCTTGAGAGCAACGATGAATCATTTTAAACGTTTTCAATAATATACAGGTCTCTCAAAGAGCTCACAGTTGTTGTAGTTACTATGTTTGATCTATTTGCTGTTTTTCTTGTTGAGTTTTGCTATGTACAGCAGTCGTTCAGCTACAGAATTTAGTGAGGTTTCCTGTGTTGGTTGTCTAAAGGAGAAGTACAGTATACTGAGCATTCATGAATGAAACCATTTTGATATGAAAGACTTAGGAGAAAGAACAAAAATGCTATGGAGTCATAAAATGTAGGGTGAAAAAGCCACAAAATGAGGAGGAATATGCAGTTAAAGGCCAGGACTCTTCAGATCCAGGCAACTTCCCCAGTCACATCGGTTCTGATTTAAACCACTAAATCATAAAGTAAATGCTACTGTACGACAAATGGTCATTGTAAAATGTATCAACTGTTTTTCTATTATGAATGCACAATGTAAAAAAATATATATATCATAGATATATAGGTGTCTATGAAAAACACACAAAACAATCTGAAACTGAAAAAACCTTCGAAATCTTATCGAGAAAATTACAAGAGGTGTTTGTGAAATAAAAGATGTAAAATAAATGATTCATTAAAAAGAATTCCCAATATTTATCTAAATCACATTTTAATTGAAAAAAATTTTTTTTATACACTTATTCATAGATTGGCTACTTTGTTATTTGTTTCAGGGTTCAAGATAAAAAAAAATCAATCTGAAACAATCAAATCGAGGCATGCAAAAATAGGATTTTGAAAAGTAAGAACGCTCCCACCCCCACCCCCAGTGGAAATTATTCTCTTGAAGACACTGATACAGCAACCCAACCAGTACCCATATCTTCATGGAATAACGTCATTATTGTCTATAGGCTAAAGTAGACAGATGTACAGAATAGAGATCTTGTAGCACCTCGGGGACCCAGAGCTGGATTGGGCCTGTGAAACATGCTAGAGATTAAAAGAAATGTGTTGCATCAAGGCCTGTTGAGCTGTTATCAAGGGGCCTAACAATTCAAAGGGCACCTCTGCCTTCTATGATGTGCTGAGTATTATTAAATTATTTATGTCAGAATGACGGACATGAGACGGGACTGCAAAATGTGCCATTTTTAATGAACTGTCAAGAAGAAGGGCATTTTAGGCCTTTACTGTACAGGACAGCTGAAGATATGAAAGGGAAGAGAGGGGGGGGGGACGACATGCATATTTTTGTTGTACTACACATGGCACAACTCCTCTTTTCCCCCTGTGTGTTGAGCTCTCTCCGTTTTAGCTACCGAGTGAGGCATCCTACTTCTGTTATATCTTTGTTGGGAGTCACACATGCGCAGTAGCTAGGACTAATAACCAGTCAGAAGCAGAGTATGAGGGCGTGCCACGCTAGAGAGACAAAGTGACACAAAATGACACGCGTATGTCACGGAAATACTATAATAGTTGTAGAGTTGTTTGGAGCAGTTTGTGAACAGTGTTTTCTGTTGGAGATGCTAAGTCCCTTTGGGGTGGACTTTGGGCTTTTTCACTCTGTAAACCTATAACATGCACACAACATAATATAACACAATAAAGGAAAGGATAAAAGGCAAAAAGCATAATATGCACACTTTAAGTTCCACCTTGCGTAAAAACTTAAATGGTTTAAGGCAAATTTTAAGGCAAATTTCTAAGTCAACTAATTTGGGATAACAGTGTGGGGAACTGACTGTGAGAGCCGTGTGGAGGCAATCCCAGTCTGCTGTTTAAAAAAAACACATTTTGACTAGGTACAGGCTCTTTAAAAGGGACTTGAGCACAAACTACACTGTTCACACTCTAGTGTGAATAAGTTTATATCAGTGTACTAGGCAGCACATGGGGTGCAGCTGGCTACATGTGTGACTCAGACTAATAGGGACAACTTGTGGGCAGATGCAGAATGGCAGGTGTGGAGCCATTTCCCAATTCCCAATTAGTTTGCCGTGGATATAACTCTTTTGACGCTCTTTCTCTCCCCTTTTTCTTCCTTATTTCCTCTCTCTCTCTCTCTCTCTCTCTCCACGCTTCTTTTTTTACATGCCACGGGTGAAAAGACTTCCGCAGAGGATATCGGTGTAGCCTATCCTTGGTTATAGCTCCTCCGGGGAGCCTCCTCGTTCCTTGATGTGCATTTTAGGAAATGGGACATCCTTCAACATGGCCAATGAGAATGATTCCCGGGTCACAAGCCGGAGAATTGTGGCTCAAGGAGTCGAGGAGGTACACATTTGGGAATTGGGAAAGGCCGCAGGAGAAGTTAGCATGTGCAACACAGAAATTAATCAGATGATCGAGATGCAGAGGAGGAGGATGGAGCAGCTGTCGCCATGACAGACTGGTGCTACGCAGCACCTTTTTTGCCCAAAGCAGAACATTTAGTCAGAGGCATTCTGCTGTCTAGCATCTAACAGCATTATCTGCACACACAATCTGCAATCTCTTACAACTTCTCGCATGGTATTCTCCTGCTATTACTAAATAACTGCTGTTGATTTAGTCTATTTCCTGCTGCTGCTAATGTGTTTGTGTGTGTGTGTGTGTGTGTGTGTGTGTGTGTGTGTGTGTGTGTGTGTGTGTGTGTGTGTGTGTGTGTGTGTGTGTGTGTGTGTGTGTGTGTGTGTGTGTCAATTGCCCTGGGAAAGAAGTAAGATATAGTAACTACAGATAAGCTGTGAAACAAGAGAAGAACAAAAGATAATGTATTGTTATGTAGCCTACATTATGATCTTTAGAGGCTAGCTGCTTCCAAGTCATGCCAAGCTAATTTCAGGCAAAATCAATGCAACCCTCTTCCACCCCATTCACCTCCAGTTCTCATCATTCCCAGCACCCAGGCTTCCTCCATCAGAAGCCCCGCTTCACATCACATCCATCCAGATCTTCAGGCTCCCTTTATCCCTTCATCACCTCCACCAGTGTCTAGACTCCATCAGGGTGCTCTTCCTACATATCCACGGCCTCTATACCCCTTATAATTTAACATTGCGATGGAGTCTAATCGCTAAAGTTATTTCACTCTTAAATGAAGTCTCTCCTGATTGAACTGGCTGCAGCTTTATATTTACCGTACACACTTAGAGTGGTAGTGATCTTCTCATCTAATTCTTGGCAATAACCCTTTAATAGCAAAGATTTCATTTAAGATAACCACTTACAGAATAGCCTTTGCTTTTTGTAGTAATAAGTTAAGCTGCCACAGTAAATGTATGTATTTAATTGTTTCAAAAACAAAGTAAGTGAAGTGTTTTCATGGTGGTGATGTGAAATGTATTATTGAGCTAACAAGTTATTAAACACAATACAACATTTTCAACTTTAATTTACAAAAAAACTGGTTTGATCTTGCCTCAAATACAACTAGTCACAAATAAGACAATTTGGAGATATGTGAAATGATGAACATATACTGAAGAACACACACTATCGATAAAAGTAATATCTTTGGAAAAATAATTTACAGAAATTATGCAATACAATCTTGTTTTCATCTTCAGCTGGATTTAATATCACAAGATGTGGTTCAGTGACAGGTCATGAATGAACTTAAAATAGTTAGCTCTGACGCGATTATTGATTGTTTCACCTAATGTATGCAAGTGCACACATTAAACAATTCATTCTGGCAACAAATAGCCAAAAGGTTAAAAAAAAAACACTCATTAGAAAAGAATAGAAAATATACAAAAACTGAAAAACAATCTGTAAAAAATGCAAAACATATGCAATTATTTTCTTCATTTATCTATCAATATTTTTTTAATGTTGATTCATATTTTTTTAACCTGTTTTTTCACTTTTCAATAGTTTAATAACAGGTCTTAATATCTTGTTTGTCTTCTATCAGCACTCTTCCTGTGGCCTGGAACTCCAGCGCCCTCCAGTTGAGCACATTCCCTGGTTGGAAGTTTAGATGATGCATGTAGTTCTGGATCTCACAGGGGGAAAGGACGTGGTCCCACATGTGGACATCTGACATCATACCAACGAAAGATTGATTAATATCAAAGCCTCCACCATGGGTATCCTGATCCTGAGAATTTGCAGACATTTGAGATATCAGCTATATTGTATAATGCTATGTTCTTTCTGATGTATTTTTTGAACACATACAGCAAATATGGAATATGACATTTGTGGAAATACACTTATTCACTCAACTGTCGAGAGTTACATGGGAAGATTATTACTAATCTATTTGTATGTAAGACTGCCCTAAATATGTATCTGGACCCAGCGGTCAATTAGCTTAGCATAGCACAAAGACTGGAATCAGGGGACTTCATTTATAAATGTATTTGTTGTCAAAAGCAACATACAAAATAATGCTTACTTTATACTACAAAAAAGACCAAAACTAAAACAACAATTGGCTGGTTTACTGTACTGTATGGGGAGTTGTGCGCAGTTGCCAGAAAAAGAAGTTACTGCTCCTGGCTATGTAGTCCGGCACACAATCCTCCTTAAAACAGGGACATGTTTTTATGCTTATGTTTTTGTATAGACCAAACAAACAATATGTAAGGTGATAATTACTGAGCTTTAGAGATGCTGGTAGGCTGAGTATGTTACCTTTGCAGAGTTTTCAGTCTTTGTGCTAAGCTAACAGGCTTCGCACATTATTTACCATACAGACTCAAGACTGGTATTGATCTTCTCATCTAACTCTCTGAGAAAAATGCTTAAAAACTGTACCTGTCCCAAAACAATTATAATGGGCCCGCTGATGTTGGATCCAGAGCTGGTGAACTTCCTACTTGAGGGCTTTCCATTTACCCACAGCTGGCCCAGTCCAGACACAGAATCCCATGTGGAACAAATTGAGTGCCACGTGTTCACTTTGTAGTCCTGCCCTATAAAGTCTACATTTTTATTCCTGATCCAATAATCATACTTATAGCTTGAAGCACTGTTGAAAATCAGCATGTCATTGTCAAAACCAGGTGTGGCCAAAGAGAAAAGGCTATGATCTCTACGGAGGTCTGTAAAGAACCTGTGGGAATTATAAAGACATTATCATACATGATTATTTTTACTGTCAGAGATACAGTGGGTTGTTTGAATCATTTTGCATCATCAACATTACCTGAGACAGACGGTTCCAGCTCTCAAAACCTGTTTTGATGTTGTCAGCCTCACATGAGCTGAGTTAGTTGGTTGCGGAAAGGTGAACATTTTTCCTGACAAATCTTTAAAATAAAATAAAAAAAATAAAATAAATTATATAATAAACAAATGAATTACACAATCATCAAAATATATATTCAGTGCATTCAGATGTTTTGACATAGGACATGAGCTGAAGCTAAAAATCAAATCACTAGATTAATTGTGATTAACTCTGGAGCATGTTGAATTTACTGGATACTTTGCCATCTGTAGAGCCACACCACCGCTAGGGCAGCTAAACTGAACTTTGCCCTCTACACTACACTACCTGCCCACAGTTCCTGTCGGTTTCCTTGCGAGACATTTATCACTTCTCACAAAAAAATGATCTGAGCTGGGTGCCCCACCCAGTTCACTATCCCTGTCCCTCGCTGCACCTTTGACTTGTTTACTTATCTGCCGACTTGTTGATGAACATAAGGCTGCAAATTGACCAAGTAATTGGCTTCATAGATATTTAAGATTATATTTTTTCTGCATTGTAATCTTTAAATTAATGACAAAGATAGTAGACGTATGCCTATAATGATTAAAATTGGTTATTTACTCATACATTCAACCTGTTTTGCCCAGTCTTTGCTGTTACTTTAAAGCTCATAATTGTTTCATCCTATTAGATGAGGAGAAAAGGAATTTGTATGTACAAATTCCTTTTCTCCTCATCCAAAAAGAGTGAGCGTAAAGGCAAAAATCTAAAGAAAACAAGCTTCTGTAAGCCAGATACACCTGTATATTTATTGTGATGTTTCATTTTGACATTCCCTTTTGTTAAATTATTATGGTATTTTTTACCTTGAGGAGAGGCAGCACATGCTGTCAGCATCACCATTAGAAGAAACAACGCCATCTAATACAAAGACAAATGGAACAACAATAATACAGTGTGTCATAGACTGCAAATACGTTTACTGTTTCCTAGGCCATGTTTAATTCCCTTATTTTGCTATGGATATCATGCCTTGATCTTACCTTGAATCCTGTGTCAGAATCTTGTTTGCACCAGTGTATGGGATTGTGTGTTTTATACTTTGGCTGCTTCCTCATTGCGGTTATTAGCTTGTATGGAATTTATGGCTTCAGATTCCAGTAATTTGCAAATGTAGAATATTAACTGAGGGCTCCTAAACTGTCTTATAAGGCATATTACACTAATGAAAATAGACGTTAAGCTGCTTAGTCACTATACAAAATTAAAAACAAACAAGATAAGACCAAGCCGGTAAAAAGAAAATGTAATATATCGGTAATATACATGTATAAAGATATGAATAATCTACACTATGGTATATACAGATGGTTATATTGAGGATGTGAAATGCAAAAGAAATATGCTGAATAAATGTTTCCACAAAAGTCCACATGAGCTGTCTGTCCTTCTTGTACGAGGAAGTGAGATAAAGTGAGATAAAGCTTTACTGCCAGAGGAGACCACTGATAATGGATCCTAAAGATTACAAATCATCTTGTTGGGACTGTCTGTGCCAGATTCTATGGCAATCTATCCATATTATTTCAATCAAAACCCCAAATTTGAACCTGCTGGTGGCACTACAGTAGGCAAGTAAGTCAGGTAGTCATTAAGTTATGGAATGCATCATGTAGAGACCATAAATGTTTGTGCAAAATGTCATAGGGGAACATGGTAAACATTGTGCCTGCGTAGCATCAGCATGTTAGCATTGTGAGCAAGTTAGCATGGTGACATTAGCATTTAGCACTAAGCACCACTGTGCCAAAGAACAGCCTCACATGCATGGCTGTATACTCTTTGTCTTGTTACCTTCTAAATAGAACCAGGCTAGCTGTGTCCTTGTTGTCAGTCACTGTTGAGGGTGCTAAGTCAGTGGTCAGGGTGCATGTATGCTTGAGTGTGTAGTGTGATGAAGAGTTGTTGCATGGGCTGAAAACAAACAATGCACATGAGAGAATAAGGGAACTCTTTATCAGAAGGGGTTTTATAGTATTAAAGCATCGGGCCAAGTTCCTTTCAACTACCATGATCAACCAACACTCCACCCTTTTACAGTTCACAGACTTGTTAAAAGAATCATGTTTGGTTTAACAGCTAATAGCCACTGATAATTCATGTAGATATACAACAGTCACTAAGAAGAGGAATTTACTAGTTAATTGCAAACTCATTTTGCCCTGGTGGTGGCATGACATTTTATGTATTAATAATTTAAGGAGTGGATTGGCAACATGATACTAAGGTCACTACAGTACATTTACACAAAATAAAGTATACTGCAGATGCATTTTGTAGTTGCTTTATTCACAACACCATAAGGCACTTAAACAGTATGGCCTGAGAACAATGCTCACCCAAGTAGGATATTTATGAATTTGACTTTTTACTAACTTCTAAGTGTCTGTACACATGGAAGTTTTTTATTTGAGGGGTCACAAAGATGATTGCTGCATATGCCACCATAAATTATTTATCAGTGTTAAAGATGGACCAGGTCAGCACTTTATTTGAAAACCTACGGACATGGTGAAGTAATGAAGAAGTAATGTTTACTTAATCATTACAACGCTACATGTTTTTAGCCTGTCACTTTAACTACAGATTTACCAATGAAGAAAACATGAAAAGCATCAATAAATCAGAAATCACAATGATTGAAATACCTTAATTGATGCATCAACGTATTGTTCCTGCATTAAGTCATGCATGAGATACTATTAATCCTTGTACATTATTAGTAGTAGATAGTTCATGAAATACTACATGAATGATTTCATGCTTTTTCATGCATGAAGTCATGATAATTCATGTACCATTATTATAAAGTTTTACCAGTAGTTTTACTGATTGAGAGACTGCCAGCATCTGTCTGCCCAGAATGACTCTCATGAACAATCAAAGGTCCATGTTGGAGTGTGTGTGTGATATACTATCAAAGAACTCGGAGAAGTGATGAAACATGAAGAAACTTTAGCTCTCTGCCAATACTCTAAGTATAGCCCCATTCACATACAGGAGAGTAGTGCTGTCCCATTGAATGAAGACATTGTTTATTTCAGTGTTTAAAAAAGAGCAGTGCCAAGATCACTGCAATTCATAGAAACATAAAAACTCAGTCAAAGCTACATTTAAAAAAATGTTGGCCAGTAGGGGGCAGAGGACCTTGAAAACAAGCTGACAGATCCATTGAACTGATGTATGAAGTTGCCTAACACTTTAAAAAGCTACTTACACAATCCGCAGGCATGGAGCAACATCACCACCTTTCAATTTTAGTCTGAAAATAGTATTTGGGCAGTAAGAATGAGCCATACAATGTGTTAGATTGGATAAATATCTGGGTAAAGACGCAGAGTGGTCATTTTCTGTCGGATAAACAAAACAAGCATTACGTGGTGATTTGATTCAGTTTTTCTATATCACTTCTCTGATCATCAATTTTATATTAAAAAAAGGCCGTGAAATAAAAACATCAGGAAATAATGTGAGTAAAACTGCACACACAGATTGTAGGCAGGCACTTATTGAAGAACTATGTATCTCTGCATGCTGCTAAAATACTGCTAACAAATTCCACTGATTTTTGACTTCTCATTTTTATTTTAAAGTTACATTATTGCCAAAGACATAAGTAACTAATACAACCACTTAAAGACAACTGCCCTTACAATAAACTAAAGGTTGGGATTTTGCATGCCAGAAGTTTCATTGTAGATTGAGCACAACCTTGGAAAGGATCTTTGCAGAAAATGAGGACTGCATATATTGTCCCCATCTTCTACAGCACAGTCATGTTAAGAAGAGATCTCTTCATGGTATGGACAGGTAAAATGATAAGACCACAATAATTCTTTCATGTAATTGTTGTATTAAGATAAATCAGAAAAGGTCCTTTTACAAACAAGGATTTAACATAGCATACTGACATTGGTAACTTATACTTTACATTGAACATTTAATTACATTTCTAATGTATAGATGGTATTGTTTTAAATGTTAGTGACAGGTCATTAGTTTATCTTCTATCAGCACTCTGTCTATAATCTGGAACTCCATCGCACTCCAGTTGAGCACATTCCCTGGAGTGAAGTTTAGATCATCCACGTACTTCTGCATCTCACATGGGGAGAGGGTGTAGTCCCACATGTGGACATCAGACATCATGCCAACGAAACACTGCTTCAGGTCAAACCCCCCACCATGGGTATCCTGCTCCTGTAGATTGCAGAGGTTTGAGATACAGTAACTAAAAGTTAAATAGTACAATATTTGTATTGAAATATATACACTAGACACACAGTCAAGACCATTAACTATGAAGCTTATTAATACAACTGTACCTGTCCTAAGATAATCATGGGGGATCCTATGATTGCTCCAAAGCTGACATGTTTCCTAATCGAAGGTTGTCCGTCAAACCACAGCTGCACCAGTCCAGAGTCAAAGTCCCATGTGGTACAAACGGAGTGCCACATGTTCGGTTTGTAGTCCTGCCTTCTATATGCTGTCTCTATATTCCTGATATTGGTCTTCATCTCCTTGTTTATTTCGTCCCAGTAAATCAGGAAGGCATTGGTATAAGTTTGTGTGGCCAAAGAGAAAAGGACGTGGTCTCGTTTGAGGTCTGTAAAGGACCTGTAGGCATTACAAAGACTTTATTATGCATATACTTTTCACAGTCAGAGATACAGTGAATTGTTCTATGCATTTTGCATATTTAGTGTTACCTGTGACAGACGGTTACAGCACTCAATTCCTGTATTGGTTTTGGTGTCAGAATCACACGAGCTGTGTCGGTTTCTTGCGGAAAGGTGAACATTTTACCTGACAGATCTGTAAGAGGGGGGGGGGGGATTGTTATAACTATTTTATTTTTTTATCATAGATTATCACATGACCATTAGCTGAAGCTAACAATTGACTAACTACAGTATACACATCAGTGTTATTTAAAAAAACAAAAACAATTAGGAACATACAGCACCATATGAACCACTGACTGTTGACTATTGTCACACATATAAGCATTGCTCCACACGCCATCATTCAAGATTATAATAAACCTTTTGAGGGAGGAAAAACTTGCTAGGATCTCAACTATGGATCCTTTACAAATAAAGACTATTTATGGTTAATAAAAGCCTTTGTGTTTCTTCACTTAGCATTTTGGTTTGCTTATTGTTTTGTCCAGTATCTATTTGTTTTGCACAAATTCATGTGTAGGTCATTTTCCTCTTTAAATTGAGTGATTAGTTCCTGATTCAAAGGGGAATGAGCACTAGGTTTTTGGCTATCAAGTCAAGAAAATGTCCCAAGTTAAACAAATTCACATTCAGTTATGAAATCCTACAAACATCCATGTTTGATATTAAAACAAAATCCTATTTAGTTTACTTCTCTGTTAGATTTGTTATTGTGTTGTTGTTGTGTGTGTGCTGTGTGAGAGTGTGAAAATGGTAAAGAATAAAATTATTTTTGATAGATACAATAGATATGCCAATAAACAACATTGTTAATTTACAGTAGGTAAATATATCTTACATAATTTCCCTATTTATAAGTTTGCTATTGATATATTGCAAAATGTTATATTTTCCTTGTGCCTTGTGAAGAGTATTGTGCCTATAGGAGTATTGCATGACATGTTTGTTAGGAAAAGTAAATTTAAAGGTAAATGGCAATAGACTCCGACAAACTCCTACATTTTCATTTGGTATTCCACAGGGCTTAATTTGAGCTGGAACACGCTGGAACATGTTCCGGCACCTCCGACGTTGGATTTTTTATTATTTTATCACTATGAAAAATGAATCGCCTAAATGAAAAAAAAAAAAAAAATGACTGTTTGTGTAGTGTTCAATGTTGTTATCTTTATTGTTAGTCTTTATTCCCCATTGAAGTTCCACAAAAATCTTGTGTTTGCTTTTTCGATGAGTTTTGAGGTGAATTTTCAGGGTAAAACGGAGGGGGGGAGAGGGATGGAGGGAGGGGAGGCACTTCAATAGCGCGGCGCTGCATTTCAAGTGGCACATACGCTTGTGCTGGTTGAGATTGCCGTTAAGGGTCCAATATGTAAATCTGACAGCTAGTGTTTAAAATAGTTACTGCAGTACAAATTCAAAATACTGGAGAGAGTCGTCTCCCCCGCCCCCTCCTCTCCAGACTTGAAGTTCACGTTGGTTGCCAGGCTGAGACCGGAGCATTCAACAATGTTGCTTGACGCTTGTCTCACATAACCAGACATTACTTCACAGCACAGCGGAGTAGCTAACGTTAGATGCTGGCTATATTGACAGTCATAAAAGCTCATGCTCACACGGAGCTCTGTACCCAACTGACACACACACTTTTTCGGCTTAGAATTAGCTACAGTAGGAACCGCTAAAAATACAACAAAAATCGCCGTCCTCTTCACACGCCAAACAGACACACTTCCTCGGCTTAGAATTATGATAGGAACCGCTAAAAACACCACTGCCTTGCACTCCTTTTCCACCCGACTGAAATACACACTTTACTAGCCTTAGAATTACACAATCGCTAAACACACTGCAAACTCAAGTTCCTCTCTTTCCGACTTAGCTAGTTGATGGAAGTAGCTACACGAATGTTGAAATGACACAAAGTGCTCGTCCCTAGTAGCTGTGATAAATTAGCCTGAAGCTAATGCTTACCTGTACAGGAGGAAATTAGCCAACTCAGCGTCCTTTTGGGCTGTGAGCTGTCTCCATCTTTCAAATACATCTCCAATATTAACCCAGGGTTTGTTACGTCTCTGGTCAAGCAACTGTTAGAAACATGCTGTTTTTTAATGTCGGGTATAATCTATCTCTGTTGATCCCATTCATTTGTTTGGTGCATTCATGGCTGTACTAACGTTACAGCTGCAGCGCGCTGGTTTACGTGTTTACAGTTATATCTGGCAACCCGGCCTGGCTGTCAAACTGGGCAGTTGATAACAACACACAAACCAAAACATAAACATAAATTCTGTCACGGATCGTAAATTTCAAAAACAAAAAATACTGACTTTAGCATTGTTGTCAGAAAAGATAGTATTTCAGCTTAACATGTTTCCTTAATATCTGATGAGGCATTGGTGTCATTTTTGGATTTATTACAGTAAAAATATTACATATTGGACCTTTAAAGCCTCATTTCACTCAGGGGAAAAATGTCAAAAAGACAACAAAGTTTGCTTAACTTTTTCAAATACGCTGGCCAGTCGGATCCCAAACAAGCAAAAATCTGCCGATCAAGAATGTGGAGACCACGGTGGGTTTTTTGGTTAATTTAATAGTCCGATGGATAAGTGCTGCTTGTGAAAACGATTGTTGCAGTGTACTTTTTTTTTTTTTTTACATTTAGCAGCATGTTCTGAAATTAAAATAAACATTGCCCTGATGTACACACAGCGTTGTTTAGGTTTTTTTTTAGTCAGAGAAGCTATGTAGGCAGTGTCATTCCGTGTTTTGTTCCGTTACCTCCAACCCCCGGTTTGAGATTCACCCCCCGTCTGCGCTCCGGGACCTCCCACTTTAATTAAGCACTGGTATTCCCTTTGTAAAATAAAAATGTTGTTTACCTTGAGGACTTGCAGCACATGCTGTAAGTGTCACCAACAGCAGCAAAAACGCCATCTAATACAAAGACAAAAAGACACCATGAAAAAAACTCTTGGGATTAGATCTTTGTTTTGGATCAACACTTACTAATACTCTGTGTGCTAAAGACAAAAAATATATATTGACTCTTATTTACCTTGGACTGCTACAATAAACAATACAGGTGAAAAGTTTTTTTTTACAAGCATATGAGTACATATAATACAATCACTTTAAATTCCTATAGTTTGCAGTTTTGCATGTGTAGGTCTTACTTTGAAATCTGTGTCTGTCCCTGAATGTTGTGCTCAGCAGTGAATAGGATAATGCAATTTGTATACTCACTGCTTCCCTATTTCTATCTGTGTTAATCTGTGTTTCCTTCCTCTATCTACTTTCCTACTAATTCCTGTCATGTAAAAAGTCGTTATCCCCCCCACAAAACCTTCCACTGAATCAACAGATTTTGAGGTGAACGGTCATCCTATGTTGAAATCACCATTGTTCTTTATAGCAAATGCACATTATTATGAAGTGCTTTATGAAGCCCAATTGAAGCCTAAATGTGACAATTTTGCACTTTTGTTCAGAAACTCTTTATTAATCTGTACACAACAATTATTCTGCAACGCCGAGATTAAAGGTTGAACACTCTCACTCACAAATAACACATATCATGAAAGCTTTTTGTGTTCACTTCATATTAATTAACTTGCACTACAACATCATCAATGACCTACCTGTTCTCTCCCTTTAACATTTTGTGGTTCTTTTTTTGTGCAGTATGCAGTGGCAATGCAGAACCATTGGATGGATTTTCAGCCCTTTAGTGTTACACAACATTATTATTAGAACAGAGCTGGAAAGACACTCATAGCTGAAAAAAAGAAAAGGAGATAAAATAATTAAGACAAAATGTTGCCATGCTCAAATATATTTTACATTACAGAAAAACTGATTTTGATTTTGCAGACAGAGATGGCTTTGTTTTACAAATTTAGTATCAGGTCATTTGTTTATCTTCTATCAACACTTTGTCTGTAATCTGGAACTCCAGCACCCTCCAGTTGAGCACATTCCCTGGCGTGAAGCCAATAGATCATCCACGTAGCTCTGGTTCTCACAGGGGGAGACGGTGGAGTCCCACATGTGGACATCAGACATCATGTCAACGAAAGACTGATTAACGTCAAAGTCTCCACCATGGGAATCCTGCTACTGTAGATATTGCTGATAAATAGCATTAATAGTGTAGAATATATGTTTTAAATCTAGAGATTCCATATATTAAATAGTGCTTAGCAGTAAAACTATAGAGACATTGGTAATTTAAGTAAATATATTTTACATAATTGCCCTGTTTATAAGTTAAGCATGCTATTAATAAATTATATTGCAAAACTTTGTGTTTCTATGCCAACATGGAAATGCTGATGGCTGGCTTTGTAATAGACTAAATATGAATGTACTGTTATTTGCCAGGCAGAAAAGGGAAACAAAGTTTGCATTCAATTAGTCAATTTCAGTGTCTCTATTTTGCTGTGCAAATCATCCCATGATCTTACCTTGAAGTCGTTGAGGATTATATGTGCAACAAGAAATAAAATTATAAGTTATAGGCTAAACTTGCTGCTTCCTCATTAATGACTCTTTACGATGTATTTCTGTATCAGTTTTTAGCTGTTTCTGAGTAAGGATCTTGTGAAAGGGTTATCCCATCATTTCTGTGGATTCAACAGAATTCACACTCATGTTGAAATATCAAGTTGTGTTGTTTTTCTCTTTGTGGTGCTGTGTGGTTACTAGTAAAAAGTTCAAAATAAGAGCTACAGACAACTACTCACAGTAGATTATATAGATAAATGAACTTATAATTGCATTTTTAGAATATATCTAAAAATTGGGCAACGATCCATGGGCTACAATGTATTGAGAAATGACCAAAAACGACAGGAGTTGCACTAAACGTTGTCTTGTTACTCAAAGTGAAAAATCCAACAAATCCCATTTGTAAAATATAGATCTTAAATGATTCCGAAGATGGAAGACAGGTGTGAGGCTGGATCTGCGTGAGGTTTTTCCTGTTTGTCCCTCTGGATGTGTTCTCTGAGGGGAACTGCTTTGACTCACATAGCTGACTACAGTAGATTTTGTATCACTGAAAAACCACAACATCCTCTAGTGAGGCTGCTGGCGAAAGTGGCTGTCCGGCTGGTGGGCCTCTTTTGGCTAAAGCCAGCCCACTCTTCTGTTGAGGCTGTTCAGGTTTTAATTTATTGGTAACAGGGTGTGAGGCAAAGTTCACAAATAGTGAAATTGTCCAAAATAACACATCAAACTAAAAGCCTTGACTTATCTCTGTACAATATGTTGCATATAGAGTTAATAGTAACTGGTTCTCTGTTAAAACATTTCCATAAAGGGGCTGTAAATTGAAAACAATAATATAGCAGAAAACAACTATTTGCTATGTGCCACTACAGCTTAGTGGAGTAATGGCGTCCTGAGCATAGAATGAAGTCACACTCCCTCCGTGTGCATGTTAGTGCATGTGAGAGCCTTGTTTATCGGTATCTGACGCCGAGGGCCGTGACAAAGTGTTGGTACTTGATGGGTTGGGGAACGGTCTTTAAGAGCCACGTGGAGGCAATCCCAGACCACTTTGTTTTACAAGAAAAAATTCCAGCCTCTCAAATTTTGATTGTTTGTTTTAAGGTGATTAAAACCATGTGATGAATCATTTTGTTTGACTCATGTTTCCCTTTCTTTCCCTCCTTCATCTTCCTACACTACAGGTGTGTGTTTGTGCCCTGTGTTCTGAATGCATTCATGCACCGTATGTGACAACATACTGCAAGTGTGCATGCCCACTTATCCAAGTTTAATGCTTAAGTCAAGTTTAAGTCAAAGTAAAAAGTAGTGGCTGTCTTAAGGTCAAAATATGACCATAACATTTTAAAATTGATTTAAATGACAATAAATGAGACAGTTTCTTAATTTCGGTATTCTGTTTGTCTTTCATACAGGGAACTGCAGAGAGCAGTGTGCACGAGGACCTGAAAATGCACTGTATGACGTTCTATGCTTGCCATAAACCAGATGCAGTGGCATCATCATCGAGAGAGAAACCCAGTGCTTACAAATCTCTGCAATCTGGCCAGAGCATGCTGCTTTGTACTGGGGGGTGACTTGTGTGCCGAATCTCCAGTATCCATGCAAAGTTTAAGAACTTATGAGGTATTTCAAAGACTTTTTGTGGGACTTGATGCACTGCACCCAAAATCAACCTCCAAGTTCATAAGTCTCAAAAACATGCTTCTTGCAGTGAAACGTGATTGTTGGCCTTGCACTAAAGACTGTTTCATTTTTTTCTGTTCAAGCACGTTGCATTTTTCTGGGCCTGATGAGTGTATTCTTGAGTTGTACCTGAAGGCCTTTCAAGCACTTTGTGGGACTCTGCACTGGGTCCAAAACTAACTTTCATGATCATTTCTGTTCATAAACATTTTTCTGTTATTTTAAAATGATGTAACCGATGTACTCACTGAAAGACACTGAAGATATTGTACCAAGCTGCAGTTGGTAAGCTGAGGTCACATGTTCTAGTATGTAAACTATTAAGATTTAAAGGAAAATCTGCCAATTTAAAACCATGATGTCAAATGATGCATTGACTGTTAAGCCGTGATGTTTAAAATGGTCAAATGTGTCCCTTCAAGATTACTGTTACGTTACTGTTACTGTTACGTACACACAGAAAGGTTGCTGTACTGTGGAGGTGCTCTACTACACTTATTTTATAAGCTGGTCAGCAAACATGTCATTTATTTCCATTTAGTTTTGCCATGACTGGATTTAATAGCTGTTGAATAAATGCTGGACTGAAATACCTCTCTTTTCTTTGGTAAATGTATGCCAATGCTAAACTATTTTAAGTAAACTTTTAAAACAGATCAACATTGTCAACATAAAAAAAATTAATTGCAGGATTTGATTTAAATCAAATTTTTAATTTTTCTTTTAAATGAAACTTAATTTAATTAGGTGTTTGTGGTTGAAATGCTCTATTTTGACAATGGTTAAACTTAATTTTTTAGTTTTTTTGTTGACTTTACTTATTTTTTTAAGTTATATTTAAGTAACAGTTTTAACAGTGATTGTATCTCTGCATGCTGCTATAATAACATACAATACTGCTAAGAAATCCACTGACTTTTGCACTTCTCATTTTTATTTTAAAGCTACATTATTGGCAAAGACATAAGTAATCTAATACAACAATTTAAAGAAAATGTCCTCACAATAAGCTACAGGTTGGGATTTTGCATGCCAGAAGTCTCATTGTAGCTTGAGCTTGGAAAGGATCTTGCACAGAATGAGGACTGCTGATATTGTCCCCATCTTCTACAGCACAGTCATGTTAAGAAGAAATCTCTTCATGGTATGGATAGGTAAAATGAGACCACAATAATTCTTTGTGTAATTGTTGTATTAAAGCGCCCATATTATGCTCATTTTAAGGTTCATAATTGTATTTTGAGGTTGTACCAGAATAGGTTTACATAGTTTAGTTTTCAAAAAACACCATATTTATGTTTGTACTGCACATTGCTGCAGCTCCTCGTTTGACCCTGTGTGTTGAGCTCTCTGTTTTAGCAACAGAGTGAGACATCACACTTCTATCCCATCTTTGTTGTGAGTCGCAGCAGTAGCTACGTAAGGCCTACTAGCTAGAAGCTCGTGCTACTAGCGGTTAGCCACCTTGTTCTCAATGGCAAAACACTGCTACAACACACACAAGTTCACCCTAATCTACAAAATAAATTGTATAGAACTACTTACATGTCCCTCGTCTGCAGGTGTTTCACACAAAGTTGGAAGTGCGCCCTCGTTTGGAAGAAGTCTCCCAGCTAATCCTGCCTTGTACTGACCGAAGTTGGAGAAACAGCTAGCTGATGTGGAATTAGCTAAAGTGGTTAATGACGTAGATAGCCATGCAGATTTTGAACAGCTCACCCCGAGACTGAAGGCAGGATACATTCAGAAACCCGTATCTCACTCAAAACAGCATGGATGTTTTTTTTCCAAGTTTGTATGTGTGTGGAAGCACCAGAGACACAAAATAACGCCCCATGTCACAGAAAAAATGTTTTTTTCATAATATGGGCACTTTAAGATAAATCAGAAAAGGTCCTTTTACAAACAATGATTCAACATAGCATACTGACATTGGTAACTTATACTTTACATTGAACATAAAAGCACAGAAAATGGGATTTCTGCCTTTCTAATATATAGATGGTATTGTTTTAAATTTTAGTGACAGGTCATTAGTTTATCTTCTATCAGCACTCTGTCTATAATCTGGAACTCCATCGCACTCCAGTTGAGCACATTCCCTGGAGTGAAGTTTAGATCATCCACGTACTTCTGCATCTCACATGGGGAGAGGGTGTAGTCCCACATGTGGACATCAGACATCATGCCAACGAAACACTGCTTCAGGTCAAACCCCCCACCATGGGTATCCTGCTCCTGTAGATTGCAGAGGTTTGAGATACAGTAACTAAAAGTGAAATAGTACAATATTTGTATTGAAATATATACACTATACACACAGTCAAGACCATTAACTATGATGCTTATTAATACAACTGTACCTGTCCTAAGATAATCATGGGGGATCCTATGATTGCTCCAAAGCTGACATGTTTCCTAATCGAAGGTTGTCCATCAAACCACAGCTGCACCAGTCTAGATGCAGAGTCCCATGTGGTACAAACAGAGTGCCACATGTTAGGTTTGTAGTCCTGCCCTCTATAATGTGTCTTTGTATCCCCGATATGGGGCTGCACCTCCTTGTTTATTTCGTCCCATTGAATCATGAAGGCATTGGTATAAGTTTGTGTGGCCAAAGAGAAAAGGACGTGGTCTCGTTTGAGTTCTGTAAAGGACCTGTAGGCATTACAAAGACTTTATTATGCATATACTTTTCACAGTCAGAGATACAGTGAATTGTTTTATGCATTTTCCATATTTAGTGTTACCTGTGACAGACGGTTACAGCACTCAATTTCTGTATTGGTTTTGGTGTCAGAATCACACGAGCTGTGTCGGTTTCTTGCGGAAAGGTGAACATTTTACCTGACAGATCTGTAAGAGGGGGGATTGGGGGGCGATAATCATAGATTATCACATTAACATTAGCTGAAGCTAACAGTTGACTAACTACAGTATACACATAAAAATAAAAATAAAATAAAATGCTGCACAAAATATTAGGAACATACAGCACAGTTGATTATTGTCAGACATATAAGCATTGCTCCACACGCTATCATTCAAGATTATAATAAACCTTTTGAGGGAGGAAAAACTTGCTAGGATGTCAACTATGGATCCTTTAAATAGAGACACTATTTATGGTTAATAAAAGCCTTTGTGTTTCTTCACTTAGCATTTTGGTTTGCTTATTGTTTTGTCCAGTATCTATTTGTTTTGCACAAATTCATGTGTAGGTAATTTTCCTCTTTAAATTGAGTGATTAGTTCCTGATTCAAAGGGGAATGAGCACTAGTTTTTTTGCTGTCAAGTCAAGAAAATGTCCCAAGTTAAACAAATTCACATTCAGTTATGAAATCCTACAAACATCCACGTTTGATGTTAAAACAAAATACTATGTAGTTTGTGTTATTAGTTATCTTTGTAATTGTGTAGACACATGTTAGCTGAAAATTATACAAGAGTGTGAAAATGGAAAAAAAATAAAATTATTTTTTACAGATCCAATAGATATGCCTATAGACAACATTGTTAATTTACAGTAGGTAAAGATATTTTACATAATTTCCCTATTTATAAGTTTGCTATTGACATATTGCAAAATGTTATATTTTCCTTGTGCCTTGTGAAGAGTCTTGTGCCTATAGGAGTATTGCATGACATAGTATAGGAAAAGTAAATTTAAAAGTAAATGGAAACAGACTCCGACAAACTCCTACATTTTCATTTGGTATTCCCTTTGTATAATAAAAATGTTGTTTACCTTGAGGAGTTGCAGCACATGCTGTCAGTGTCACCAACAGCAGCAAAAACGCCATCTAATACAAAGACAAAAAGACACCATGAAAAACACTCTTGGGATTAGATCTTTGTTTCGGATCAGCACTTACTAATGCTCTGTGTGCTAAAGACAAAAAAATATATATTGACTCTTATTTACCTTGGACTGCTACAATAAACAATACAGGTGAAATTTTTTTTTTTACATACATATAAGTACATATAATACAATCACTTTAAATTCCTATTCCTATTCCATTTGCATGTGTAGGTCTTACTTTGAAATCTGTGTCTGTCCCTGAATGTTGTGCTCAGCAGTGAATAGGATAATGCAATTTGTACACTCACTGCTTCCCTATTTCTATCTGTGTTAATCTGTGTTTCCTTCCTCTATTTACTTTCCTACTAATTCCTGTCATGTAAAAAGGTGTTATCCCCCCCACAAAACTTTTCACTGAATCAATAGATTTTGAGGTGAACGGTCATCCTATGTTGAAATCACCATTGTTTTTATAGCAAATGCACATTATTATGAAGTGCTTTATAAAGCCCAATTGAAGCCTAAATGTGACAATTTTGCACTTTTGTTCAGAAACTCTTTATTAATCTGTACACAACAATTAATCTGCAACGCCGAGATTAAAGGTTGAACACTCTCACTCACAAATAAAACATATCATGAAAGCTTTTTGTGTTCATTTCATATTAATTAACTTGCACTACAACATCATCAATGACCTACCTGTTCTCTCCCTTTAACATTTTGTGGTTCTTTTTTTGTGCAGTATGCAGTGGCAATGCAGAACCATTGGATGGATTTTCAGCCCTTTAGTGTTACACAACATTATTATTAGAACAGAGCTGGAAAGACACTCATAGCTGAAAAAGAGAATAGAAGGAGATCAAATAATTAAGACAAAATGTTGCCATGCTCAAATATCTTTTACATTACAGAAAAACAGATTTTGATTTTGCAGACAGAGATGGCTTTGTTTTACAAGTTTAGTATCAGGTCATTTGTTTATCTTCTATCAACACTTTGTCTGTAATCTGGAACTCCAGCACCCTCCAGTTGAGCACATTCCCTGGCGTGAAGCCAATAGATCATCCACGTAGCTCTGGTTCTCACAGGGGGAGACGGTGGAGTCCCACATGTGGACATCAGACATCATGTCAACGAAAGACTGATTAACGTCAAAGCCTCCACCATGGGAATCCTGCTCCTGTAGATATTGCTGATAAATAGCATTAATAGTGTAGAATATATGTTTTAAATCTAGAGATTCCATATATAGTGCTTAGCAGTAAAACTATAGAGACATTGGTAATTTAAGTAAATATATTTGACATAATTGCCCTGTTTATAAGTTAAGCATGCTATTAATAAATTATATTGCAACACTTTGTGTTTCTATGCCAACATGGAAATGCTGATGGATGGCTTTGTAATAGACTAAATATGAATGCACTGTTATTTGCCAGGCAGAAAAGGGAAACAAAGTTTGCATTCAATTAGTCAATTTCAGTGTCTCTATTTTGCTGTGCAAATCATCCCATGATCTTACCTTGAAGTCGTTGAGGATTATATGTGCAAAAAGAAATAAAATTATAAGTTATAGGCTAAACTTGCTGCTTCCTTATTAATGACTCTTTACAATGTATTTCTGTATCAGTTTTTAGCTGTTTCTGAGTAAGGATCTTGTGAAAGGGTTATCCCATCATTTCTGTGGATTCAACAGAATTCACACTCATGTTGAAATATCAAGTTGTGTTGTTTTTCTCTTTGTGGTGCTGTGTGGTTACTAGTAAAAAGTTCAAAATAAGAGCTACAGACAACTACTCACAGTAGATTATAAAGATAAATGAACTTATAATTGCATTTTTAGAATATATCTAAAAATTGGGCAACGATCCATGGGCTACAATGTATTGAGAAATGACCAAAAACGACAGGAGTTGCACTAAACGTTGTCTTGTTACTCAAAGTGAAAAATCCAACAAATCCCATTTGTAAAATATAGATCTTAAATGATTCCGAAGATGGCAGACAGGTGTGAGGCTGGATCTGCGTGAGGTTTTTCCTGTTTGTCCCTCTGGATGTGTTCTCTGAGGGGAACTGCTTTGACTCACATAGCTGACTACAGTAGATTTTGTATCACTGAAAAACCACAACATCCTCTAGTGAGGCTGCTGGCGAAAGTGGCTGTCCGGCTGGTGGGCCTCTTTTGGCTAAAGCCAGCCCACTCTTCTGTTGAGGCTGTTCAGGTTTTAATTTATTGGTAACAGGGTGTGAGGCAAAGTTCACAAATAGTGAAATTGTCCAAAATAACACATCAAACTAAAAGCCTTGACTTATCACTGTACAATATGTTGCATATAGAGTTAATAGTAACTGGTTCTCTGTTAAAACATTTCCATAAAGGGGCTGTAAATTGAAAACAATAATATAGCAGAAAACAACTATTTGCTATGTGCCACTACAGCTTAGTGGAGTAATGGCGTCCTGAGCATAGAATGAAGTCACACTCCCTCCGTGTGCATGTTAGTGCATGTGAGAGCCTTGTTTATCGGTATCTGACGCCGAGGGCCGTGACAAAGTGTTGGTACTTGATGGGTTGGGGAACGGTCTTTAAGAGCCACGTGGTGGCAATCCCAGACCACTTTGTTTTACAAGAAAAAAATCCAGCCTCTCAAATTTTGATTGTTTGTTTTAAGGTGATTAAAACCATGTGATGAATCATTTTGTTTGACTCATGTTTCCCTTTCTTTCCCTCCTTCGTCTTCCTACACTACAGGTGTGTGTTTGTGCCCTGTGTTCTGAATGCATTCATGCACCGTATGTGACAACATACTGCAAGTGTGCATGCCCACTTATCCAAGTTTAATGCTTAAGTCAAGTTTAAGTCAAAGTAAAAAGTAGTGGCTGTCTTAAGGTCAAAATATGACCATAACATTTTAAAATTGATTTAAATGACAATAAATGAGACAGTTTCTTAATTTCGGTATTCTGTTTGTCTTTCATACAGGGAACTACAGAGAGCAGTGTGCACGAGGACCTGAAAATGCACTGTATGACGTTCTATGCTTGCCATAAACCAGATGCAGTGGCATCATCATCGAGAGAGAAACCCAGTGCTTACAAATCTCTGCAATCTGGCCAGAGCATGCTGCTTTGTACTGGGGGGTGACTTGTGTGCTGAATCTCCAGTATCCATGCAAAGTTTAAGAACTTATGAGGTATTTCAAAGACTTTTTGTGGGACTTGATGCACTGCACCCAAAATCAACCTCCAAGTTCGTAAGTCTCAAAAACATGCTTCTTGCAGTGAAACGTGATTGTTGGCCTTGCACTAAAGACTGTTTCATTTTTTTCTGTTCAAGCACGTTGCATTTTTCTGGGCCTGATGAGTGTATTCTTGAGTTGTACCTGAAGGCCTTTCAAGCACTTTGTGGGACTCTGCACTGGGTCCAAAACTAACTTTCATGATCATTTCTGTTCATAAACATTTTTCTGTTATTTTAAAATGATGTAACCGATGTACTCACTGAAAGACACTGAAGATATTGTACCAAGCTGCAGTTGGTAAGCTGAGGTCACATGTTCTAGTATGTAAACTATTAAGATTTAAAGGAAAATCTGCCAATTTAAAACCATGATGTCAAATGATGCATTGACTGTTAAGCCGTGATGTTTAAAATGGTCAAATGTGTCCCTTCAAGATTACTGTTACGTTACTGTTACTGTTACGTACACACAGAAAGGTTGCTGTACTGTGGAGGTGCTCTACTACACTTATTTTATAAGCTGGTCAGCAAACATGTCATTTATTTCCATTTAGTTTTGCCATGACTGGATTTAATAGCTGTTGCATAAATGCTGGACTGAAATACCTCTCTTTTCTTTGGTAAATGTATGCCAATGCTAAACTATTTGAAGTAAATTGCACTTTTAAAACATATCAACATTGTCAACATAAAAAAATAAGTGCAGGATTTGATTTAAATCAAATTTTAAATTTTTGTTTTAAATGTAACTTAATTTAATTAGGTGTTTGTGGTTAAAATGCTCTCTATTTTGACAATGGTTAAACTTATTCTTTTAGTTTTTTTTGTTGACTTTACTTATTTTTTTAAGTTATATTTAAGTAACAGTTTTAACAGTGATTGTATCTCTGCATGCTGCTATAATAACATACAATACTGCTAAGAAATCCACTGACTTTTTTACTTCTCATTTTTATTTTAAAGCTACATTATTGCCAAATACATAAGTAATCTAATACAACAATTTAAAGAGAAATGTCCTTATAAAAAGCTAAAGGTTGGGATTTTGCATGCCAGAAGTCTCATTGTAACTTGAGCTAACCCTTGGAAAGGATCTTGCACAGAATGAGGACTGCTGATATTGTCTCCATCTTCTACGGCACAGTCATGTTAAGAAGAAATCTCTTCATGGTATGGACAGGTAAAATGATAAGACCACAATAATTATTTCATGTAATTGTTGTATTAAAGCGCCCATATTATGCTCATTTTAAGGGTCATAATTGTATTTTGAGGTTGTACCAGAATAGGTTTACATAGTTTAGTTTTCAAAAAACACCATATTTATGTTTGTACTGCACATTGCTGCAGCTCCTCGTTTGACCCTGTGTGTTGAGCTCTCTGTTTTAGCAACAGAGTGAGACATCACACTTCTATCCCATCTTTGTTGTGAGTCGCAGCAGTAGCTACGTAAGGCCTACTAGCTAGAAGCTCGCGCTACTAGCGGTTAGCCACCTTGTTCTCAATGGCAAAACACTGCTACAACACACACAAGTTCACCCTAATCTACAAAATAAATTGTATAGAACTACTGACATGTCCCTCGTCTGCAGGTGTTCCACACAAAGTTGGAAGTGCGCCCTCGTTTGGAAGAAGTCTCCCAGCTAATCCTGCCTTGTAGTGACCGAAGTTGGAGAAACAGCTAGCTGATGTGGAATTAGCTAAAGTGGTTAATGACGTAGATAGCCATGCAGATTTTGAACAGCTCACCCCGAGACTGAAGGCAGGATACATTCAGAAACCCGTATCTCACTCAAAACAGCATGGATGTTTTTTTTCCAAGTTTTTATGTGTGTGGAAGCACCAGAGACACAAAATAACGCCCCAAGTCACAGAAAAAATGTTTTTTTCATAATATGGGCACTTTAAGATAAATCAGAAAAGGTCCTTTTACAAACAATGATTCAACATAGCATACTGACATTGGTAACTTATACTTTACATTGAACATAAAAGCACAAAAAATGGGATTTCTGCCTTTCTAATATATAGATGGTATTGTTTTAAATTTTAGTGACAGGTCATTAGTTTATCTTCTATCAGCACTCTGTCTATAATCTGGAACTCCATCGCACTCCAGTTGAGCACATTCCCTGGAGTGAAGTTTAGATCATCCACGTACTTCTGCATCTCACATGGGGAGAGGGTGTAGTCCCACATGTGGACATCAGACATCATGCCAACAAAACACTGCTTCAGGTCAAACCCCCCACCATGGGTATCCTGCTCCTGTAGATTGCAGAGGTTTGAGATACAGTAACTAAAAGTGAAATAGTACAATATTTGTATTGAAATCTATACACTAGACACACAGTCAAGACCATTAACTATGAAGCTTATTAATACAACTGTACCTGTCCTAAGATAATCATGGTGGATCCTATGATTGCTCCAGAGCTGAGATATTTCCTAATCGAAGGTTGTCCATCAAACCACAGCTGCACCAGTCCAGAGTCAGAGTCCCATATGGTACAAACGGAGTGCCACATGTTCGGTTTGTAGTCCTGCCCTCTATATTCTGTCTTTTTATCACCGATATGGGGCTCCATCTCGTTGTTTATGTTGTCCCAGTAAATAAGAAATGCATTGGAATTAGATCGTGTGGCCAAAGAGAAAAGGACGTGGTCTCGTTTGAGGTCTGTAAAGGACCTGTAGGCATTACAAAGACTTTATTACGCATATACTTTTCATAGTCAGAGATACAGAGAATTGTTTTATGCATTTTGCACATTTAGTGTTACCTGTGACAGACGGTTACAGCACTCAATTCCTGTATTGGTTTTGGTGTCAGAATCACACGAGCTGTGTTGGTTTCTTGCGGAAAGGTGAACATTTTACCTGACAGATCTGTAAGGGGGGGGGGGGATTGTTATAACTATTTTATTTTTTTATCATAGATTATCACATGACCATTAGCTGAAGCAGTTGACTAACAGTATATACATCAGTGTTATTTAAAAAAAAATTGGAACATACAGCACCATATTAACCACTGACTATTGACTATTGTTACACATATAAGCATTGCTCCACACGCCATCATTCCTCAAACCTTTTGAAACACATTGCCTTTTTGTTTCTTCACTTAGCATTTTGGTTTGCTTATTGTTTTGTCCAGTATCTATTTGTTTTGCACAACTTCATGTGTAGGTCATTTTCCTCTTTAAATTGATTAGTTCCTGATTCAAAGGGGAATGAGCACTAGTTTTTTGGCTATCAAGTCAAGAAAATGTCCCAAGTTAAACAAATTCACATTCAGTTATGAAATCCTACAAACATCCATATTTGATATTAAAACAAAATCCTATGTAGTTTACTTCTCTGTTGACATGTTAGATTTGTTAGTAGTTATCTTTGTAATTGTGTAGACACATAATATTAAACAAAATATATATAATAAATAATTATAATAGATACAATAGATATGCCTATAGACAACATTGTTAATTTACAGTAGGTAAAGATATTTTACATAATTTCCCTATTTATAAGTTTGCTATTGATATATTGTGAAATGTTATATTTTTCTTGTGCCTTGTGAAGAGTCTTGTGCCTATAGAGGTATCGCATGACATGTTTGTTTGTTAAAAGTAAATTTAAAGGTAAATGACAACAGACTCCGACAAACTCCTACATTTCCATTTGGTATTCCCTTTGTATAATAAAAATGTTGTTTACCTTGAGGAGTTGCAGCACATGCTGTCAGTGTCACCAACAGCAGCAAAAACGCCATCTAATACAAAGACAAAAAGACACCATGAAAAAAACTCTTGGGATTAGATCTTTGTTTTGTATCAACACTTACTAATGCTCTGTGTGCTAAAGACAAAAAATATATATATTGACTCTTATTTACCTTGGACTGCTACAATAAACAATACAGGTGAAAAGTTTTTTTTACATACATATACGTACATATAATACAATCACTTTAAATTCCTATAGTTTGCAGTTTTGCATGTGTAGGTCTTACTTTGAAATCTGTGTCTGTCCCTGAATGTTGTGCTTGGCAGTGAATAGGATAATGCGATTTGTACATTCACTGCTTCCCTATTTCTATCTGTGTTAATCTGTGTTTCCTTCCTTTATCTACTTCTATATTTCTTTGGCTTCAGATTCCTGTCACATGAAAGGGCGTTATCCCCCACACAAAACTTTCCACTGAATCAACAGATTTTGAGGTGAACGGTCATCCTATGTTGAAATCACCATTGTTCTTTATAGCAAATGCACATTATTATGAAGTGCTTTATAAAGCCCCATTGAAGCCTAAATGTGACAATTTTGCACTTTTGTTCAGAAACTCTTTATTAATCTGTACACAACAATTAATCTGCAATGCCGAGATTAAAGGTTGAACACTCTCACTCAGACATAACACATATCATGAAAGCTTTTTGTGTTCACTTCATATTAATTAACTTGCACTACAACATCATCATCAATGACCTACCTGTTCTCTCCCTTTAACATATTGTGGTTCTTCTTTTGTGCAGTATGCAGTGGCAATGCAGAACCAGTGGATGGATTTTTAGCCCTTTAGTGTTACATAAAACATCATTATTAGAACAGACACAGGTGAAAAAGAGAAGGACATAAAATACCTTATAATTAAGACAAAATGTTGCCATGCTCAAATATCTTTTACATTACAGAAAAACAGATTTTGATTTATTTTGCAGACAGTGATGGCTTTGTTTTAAAAGTTTAGTATCAGGTCATTTGTTTAACTTCTATTAACACTTTGTCTGTAATCTGGAACTCCAGCACCCTCCAGTTGAGCACATTCCCCGGAGTGAAGCCAATAGATCATCCACGTAGCTCTGGTTCTCACAGGGGGAGACGGTGGAGTCCCACATGTGGACATCAGACATCATGTCAACGAAAGACTGATTAACGTCAAAGTCTCCACCATGGGAATCCTGCTCCTGTAGATATTGCTGATAAATAGCATTAATAGTGTAGAGTATATGTTTTAAATCTACAACCCTAAATCAGAAAAATTTGGGACAGTATGGAAAACAAATAAAAAAAGAAAGTAGTGATTTCTAAATGTACTTTGACTTGCATTTCATTGCAGACATTGTGAACACAAAATATTTCATGTTTTATCTGGTCAACTTAATTTCATTTGTAAATATACATCCTTTCCTGTCATTCAGACCTACAACACATTCCAAAAAAGGTTGGGACAAGAGCAATTTAGTGCTAGTAATCAGGTAAATTGGTTAAATAATGATGTGATTTGAAACAGGTGATGTCAACAGGTGATTGTAATTATGATTTGGTACAAAAGCAGCATCCAAGAAAGGTCTAGTCCTAAAACAATGTTCCTCAAAGAAAGACATTTGCTTATTTCACCTTCAACAGTGCATAACATAATTAAAAGATTCAAGGAATGTGGAGGAATTTCAGTGCATAAAAGACAAGGGCGCAAGCCTAAGCTGAACAACCGTGATCTCCGATCCCTCAGGCGGCACTGCATCAAGAATCGTCATTCATCTATAAGCGATATCATCACATGGGCTCAGGACTACTTTGGCAAACCTTTGTCAAGTACCACAATACGTAGTTACATCCACAAATGCCAGTTAAAACTGTACTGTGCCAAAAGGAAGCCCTATGTTAACAGTGTCCAGAAGAGCCGTCGACTTCTCTGGGCTCGGAGGCATCTGGGATGGACCATCACACAGTGGAAACGTGTACTGTGGTCAGATGAATCAGTATTTTAGGTATTTTTTGGGAGAAATGGACGCCATGTGCTCCAGACCAAAGAAGAAAAGGATCATCCAGACTGTTACCAGCAACAAGTCCATGGTATGGGGTTGTGTCAGTGCCCTTGGCAAAGGTCACTTGCACTTCTGTGATGGCACCATTAATGCTGAAAAGTACATAGAGATTTTGGAGCACAATATGCTGCCTTCAAGATGACATCTTTTCCAGGGACGTCCATGCATATTTCAACAAGATAATGCAAAACCACATTCTGCGCACATTACAAAGTCCTGGCTGCGGAGGAAGAGGATACGGGCAAGGCCGCTTTAATGCACGGGCTTACCTGGGCTGAAGCCCAGGGGCCTCACAAGTTCAGGGGCCTCCCATATTCACGTTAGTGATGAGCTAAAAAGGTCATATAGTTTTCTAACTTGTCAGGTTTTCTGTCAATCACTCTAATCGCAGGTTACATGGCTGCTGATTGATCCAAATTAGGAGTGACCCACGTGGCCCCATCGCCTGTGGCCCGTGAGCTTACCTATCAGCATGTCTATAGTTAGTTTTGGGGTGTGTCCCTCTATGACTGAGTGCCTGTCATGCTGGGACGCCCCGATGTAAGTTGCCGGTCTGTCAGACCGGTCTCGTAAATAAGAGGCTTTTATTTCGCCGTTGACGGATTGTTTGTTTAAATATCACAAACCTTGTCCATCATAAGAGTAACGGGAACGTGTGGTTAACTGTCTTTTTACCGTTAAACTCCACAAGCGCCTGGTTGCCGACACACACACACACACACACACACACACACACACACACACACACACACACACACACACACACACACACACACACACACACACACACACGGCCACAGGCAGCGAGAGAGAGAGAGAGAGAGAGAGAGAGAGAGAGAGAGAGAGAGAGAGAGAGAGAGAGAGAGAGAGAGATACCTTCGGGAGACTTGTTTAAATTATGACAGGCTACATTAGATTTAGTATATAGTTCATACTTTTTTTTGGTGTATTTCTTTTCTGATTTTAATGCTATAAAGACCATTGCCGTGCTTGCATCACTCCCCTTACCCCTCCTAGGCCAGTGGGAATGCACTTTCACTGTCACCTCTATCAGCTATAACGGTTATTTTTTAGTCGGCTATATTTTAGAACCTATCCATAACCCTTTTTTGCTATTTGCCTCATTATTTGATATACAAAAATATAAATAATGTCACACAGCGAATTAGTAATCATTTAAAAAATATAAAATCCAGCTCCTGCCAGCAGGTGCATGTGATTGGTTCACAGGGCTTGCTGAGGCCAGGGAAGAGACTCCTACTTTGATCTGTTGCTGTTCTTTGCTAATGCTGTTATCAGTTATTATCAATGTTTGTGCAGACAGGTGATGGTTGGTGATGTTTTTCATAATATCGTTTGAAATCATACTTTCACACATTTTGGTTTTATCATCACCATAAGTTGCTGTGTGATTGTTACATAAAGTGTCTTGTGTTTATGCTCAGGTGGACTCAGTGATATGTTAATAACAATATTATGGTGATGTCTGGCTCAAAGAGGGAAAACTCACTGTTGTATGCCTCGAAAGAAACTAATGCATTTTGTGATATAGATTACCTAGATATTACACTTTTTTAAAATGAGACTCTGTAAATCGAGGGGATGGGGGGCCTACAAAACCTCTCAGCCCCGGGGCCTAACATTAGGTTAAGGCGGCCCTGGATACGGGTACTTGACTGGCCTGCCTGCAGTCCCGGCCTGTCTCCAATAGAGAATGTGTGGCGCATTTTGAAGCGCAAAATGCGACAATGAAGACCCCGTACTGTTGCCCACCTTAAGACTTGTTTGCAGCAAGAATGGGACAAAATTACATCTGAAACACTTCATCACTTGGAATCAATAGGAATTTTGTTTATTTGAAAAAAAAAAACAATAAAAATCATGAGGAACACATTAAAGTATGTGCTGTTGTATTGTCTGCAATGAACTACAAGTCAAAGTACATTTAGAAATCCCTACTTTCTTTTTTATTTATGTTTTCCATACTGTCCCAACTTTTTCTGATTTGGGGTTGTAGAGATTATGTAGATTAAATAGTGTTTAGCAGTAAAACTACAGAGACATTGCTAATTTAGGCAAATATATTTTACATAATTGCCCTGTTTATAAGTTAAGCATGCTATTAATATATTGCAAAACTTTGTGTTTCTATGCCAACATAGAAATGCTGATGGATGGCTTTGTAATAGACTAAAGATGAATGTACTGTTATTTGCCAGGCAGAAAAGAAAAGAAAGAGTAAATATCTGCCTCGAAAATCGCCTAGTCATCAATCTGCATTGCTATTTGTACTCGTGAATACGCAGGCCACAATAAGTAATTAGGTTGTTTTTGTTGTTGTTGGCTCAATTTTACTCACGACATGTTAACCAGCAACAAAGGATTCCATTCACTATGCTAAGCTAAGCTAGCGGCGTCGCCGCCGGACTAAGACAATTTATGCACTGAGACAAAAAATGTGTTTTCCCACCTATCTACATCTAGGGGAGACAGTGATAAGCCATATTTCAAGAAACGGTGGCATATTCCTTTTTAAGGTGATTAAAACCATGTGAGGAATCATTTTGTTTGGCTCATGTTTCTCTTTCTTTCCCTCCTTCGTCTTCCAACACTACAGGTGTGTGCATGTGCCCTGTGTTCTGAATGCATTCATGTACAGTATGTGACAACATACTGCAAGTGTGCATGCCCACTTATCCAAGTTTAATGCTTAATCACGTGTCACTAACAACTACCAGTTATCAGTTCTATGCTTTCTTCACTCCCTTGATGATCTCGCTGCAGCACAACATCAAGGCCCTATCTGTACTGTCATATCCAAATATCATATCCTCCCTGCAGAGGACTTCAGTGATGAAGAAGTCTGCACGCTCCTCTCTCCACTGATGTGATGACATTCAGTAGTGGCTGGGGCGAAGCCCGCAGCTCAGAGCGAATGTTTCCTGGAGAATGGCATCAGATCAGCCGGAGGAATGAACCCTGGAGAGGGATCAGACGGCGACAACTAGACAGAGCACACTCAACTCAGCAGGGAAAACCTCTCTCAGTTTGACTGAGCTTTCAGACAAGATGAAAGACAGTATATATGGTAGGGAGAAAGAGAGACAAGGCAACACTGTTCGGTCACATGAAAGGAAATTTATTGAACAGTGGTTACACTTGACATTTAGCAACATTAATAAGGGAGACCAAAAGATGAAAAAATCTTAATTTACAGAAAAGGATACAAAGTGAATTGATTAAACAAAAGCTGCCATGTAGATGCAGGTTAATAAGAAACTGTGTATAAGTCAAACTGTTGCTGTTGATGTTAAGGGAAATATAACACAGCTGCCTGCCTCAGAGTTAGACTCTAACAATACTGGATGTACATAGTTATTGTGAAATGATTCAACTCTAATGTTAAAATCCTATACAATTGCTTCAATGCATGTGTCTATGATTCTCTAAGGCAGAGGTTCTCAATCTTTTTAGAACCAACCTTACATGATAGAGAATATTCCGTCTCTGTCTGTCCCTTGGAATAATTTGACAAAGCCTATTTTTTTTACACTTCTACAGTCTTATTTATGTAAAAAATGATATGTATTAGACATGTATTAAACATATTTGCAGATTATACAAGTTATAGATTTGTTAGTTTGGAGCATAATCTATGAACTATTATACATTTTGATTTTTATAATTGTATTTGTTGAGCTATGAAGCCTTTTGTAAAAAGAAAGAAAACATCATGGTGATTTAAATTAATTAATCTGAAAACCTTTCACGGACCCCCTGACAGAGTGCCACAGACCCCTGGGGGTCCCTGGACCCCACTTTGAGATCACTGCTCCAAGGTATTTGTATAACTGATACAAGCCTACACATTGTATCATATACTATGTTTACAAAATGGAACAATTCAAAGATGATTACACAAAGAGAGACTGAAAGGAGTTTCAATCAATTGCCTTTGTTGACTTTGTTGACAATAGAGAGCAGAACAATAAGTGTAAATTGCATAATGTTGGATCTATGACGTACAAAACAATGAGCTGGGGTTACCTGATAATAGAGCTCTTAGAATGCAAGTCACTGTGGTGTCTTTGTGTTAGACTTTTTCAGAGCATACCATTGTTTTTGTGTCTGTAATAGTCTCTATGTTAGCAGTGGTTTCTCACTGCCGTCCTGCGTATCAGTCCTCTCCCAGCCCTGTCGAATGCGGGTGAGGCTGCGGTCCACACAGGGCAGGAGGAGCAGCAGCTTGAGCACTATCAACACAGAAGGCAACACCAGAGAGAGCATGTAGGCCGGAGGCATGTACCATTTGTAGGAACGAAGGAACTTGTCCCAGCCGTACAGGTAGGTGTGAAAGGTACAGAAGAACACTGTCAGGTATCCCAGCTTGGACTGGAAGAGAGAAAACAACAGTAAGACATTCGCAGATTCACATAGTTACACTTGCTCTAATAAACACAGAACTAATTACTGTGTAATAGGCTCAGTAAGTGATAGACTGACTTTTACAGAGACAAGCTTTAACCTATACATGTGGACACAATCATCTACTTACACACACACACACACACACACACACACACACACACACACACACACACACACACACACACACAGACACACACATACAGTACTGTATGCACAGAGTGATAATTCAACTACTGTAGATAGGGAACGTGCATACACCATACACACTTGCAAATTTACAGGCATGTAGATCCATTCCGTAGACATGAACTGAACCAAAAGACTGTGGCGAAGGATAATGTATGCCCCCCAAATTACATGTGATGAATAACTTAACATTTAAAGCACTGCTCTAATTTGGGCTGGAGTAAAAGGGAGGAGGGTGTGGAATGAGAAAATGAGCTTGACATGACCCAGTTACATTTATGAATGAGTTTGTTCCCTGTAGTGAGACGGATTTCATTTTCGATTGGTCAAAGTGGGGGAAAAAAGGTAAATACTTGTGGCTGCCGAGTAAAAACAATCACAGCGAAAGATTTATCGAGGGAAGGATGGAAATACCACACACTTTCAACAGATTACTTCCAACGGGAAGTTGGAAACATCTATCTGGCCCCCGTAACTGTTTTCCATCTGGGCTAAAGCACAGAATTGTTCTTATCAGTCATAGCTTAAAGCTTGGCTAATGGGCATGATGTGAATATCGTTGTAAATAGTTTTTCTGCCAGTATTCAAACACTTTAAAGGTCCAGTAGGTTTTCTCTGTAAATGTCCACACTAACTGAACCTCAGCAGAATAGAGCATAAACAGATGCAATAATGTCGTGGCAGAACATTTCAGAACGCACTTTAAAATACTTCATTGGGCACCTTGTGAGTGGATATCAACTGAGCCTATTTAATATTGTGAGCATGTATCTCTCTCTAAATCATCAATCTGGTTGTCATTTGCAGCTTTTCAAGGCCACCGTGCAGAGGTGAGATAATCAGTTGTCCCAAATTATATTTCCCAAATGAGCTTGTTTCTATTCATTTTATCAGAAGCTTACTAATCAAATTATTTTATAAAAAATTGTTCTACAATGACCGACAACGTGTTTGCCTGCCATTCAGTTTCCTTGTTGTGTGCTACGAGTGCCAAATCTGTTGGCTACAAAAGAAGTGAAGCCTTTGCTGTCTTTTTTAGGGTATAGCATTTAAGTGCAAAGAGTATACATACATGTACTTTCTTAATTTGTTTCTTTATCGTTTTAGGTTTCCAGGAAAGGTTTCAATTTGTTATTTAATATTTCCAGTTAAAAGACACACAGGCACAAACATGTGCTTAAGCTGTTGGACAGATTTATTGTGAGACCATAGAGCCAGCACCACTGGAAACTCCACATTCCTCCAGTTGTGACTGCCAGTGTTTCACTATGTAAACAGGCTGCAGGGATTCAGATGCATTTTGACGGGATGCACAACATCTGTACCTGTATGAAGCTGAACTCCCTCCAGCTGAGAGCGTTGCTGACAGAGGGGAGAGAGGATATTCCCAACAGGAGAAACAGGCCAAATCCCAGAATCCCCATAGAGTAGTAAGAGTCTGAACGCCAGGCCGTGGTGGTGTCAAAAACTGACGTTCGGTTCTCTCTGATCTTAAAGTGACAGTACACAAGACAGAGAGATGTGTATAAAAAGTTTCTGTACTGAAACAGTACAGCATTAGGCAACATTAAGACATCTCAATTTATAGTTGTATATGAAGGCAGTACTTTTAATGATTATTATTTAGCTTATTTTCCAGCTGCATGTTTGTCTTACCTGTGAGATGGTATTCGCAGAACCCCAGAATCTCACATAATATCTAGGGAAGACAATTATAAAACCGTTTAGACGTCAGGCCTTATTCTTTTACATATCTAAGGTAATAATAATAATAATAATAATAATAATAATAATAATAATAATAATAATAATAATAATAATAATAATAGATTTATTTTATATAGCACTCAAAGGCACATTACAAAGGTAAAAACTAAGAAAAACAATAGCAAGATCAGTAAAAAAAACATCAATAACAATTAGAGATAAATATGAAAAAGGTGCAGGAAAACAGCATAGAAACTGGATACAAACAAATAGAAACAGCTAAGTTGGTTACAGGTTAAAAGCAGCTTTAAACAGATGGGTTTTGAGTGTGGTTTTGAAGTTAACAAGTGATGTGGAAAGTCTGAGGTGTTGGGGAGAGAGTTCCAGAGGGAGGGCACAGCAACAGAAAAAGCCCTGTCCCCCCAGGTTTGGTGCTTGGGGCGGGCGAGAGGGGAAAGGAGGTTGGCATCTGTGGATCTGAGGTTGGAGTATGACAGCAGCAGAGTATGACAGCAGCAGTAGCAACAACTCTGAACATCCTTTTATCACGTGACTGTTGTTCCACTCTTCAGGTCACGGGACAACTGAGTGAAACAGCCTCCATCCACTGAGGAGGACTGTGAGATGTGGCTGAAAATACTAGTATAAGTGTTCATATAAATCCATGCTTATTTTTAGCAAAATCCTTTCAACCATTACAAACACCTTAGCAACCACCTAGCTACACTCTGCAAAGAGTTTGACAACTCTTTTCAGTGTGACTTCCAGTTTTTCTGATTGGACTTTCTGTCTTTCTTTCTTCTAATAATGCACTTTTCTATAACAGGACTCCCTGTAAGTTAATTTAGGCATTTCTATGAAACTATGAAACTGAAAGCAAATTCTCAGAATCGTCTGGTTACATATGCTTTTAATCTCTGTGAGGTCTAACTATTATGTTGTTATATAATTACACTACTATTTTTGTATTGTTACAGTACACACTCAGTTGCCAGGTTTGGGAAACCCATCATAAAAAAATGCAACAGCCCTGTAACTCAATTTATATCAATGAGGGTTGACTATATATTAGAACTCAGCACAAACTACAGTGTCTAAAATGTACATAAAGTATATTTATATGTATAATATTTTCATGAAGGAATGATTTATTGCAGGGCTGTTATTACATTAGATTAATTTAAGCTAGGTGTTCCTAATAAACTGGCTGAATTGACTGTAGTTAAAATGACTAAAATACATTTTTGAAGGAGTATGGGGCACCTGTTACATACCTTATGGGGATGATGAGAGTGTAGACCATATGTAGAAAAGCAAAGCCAAGTGCTACCAGTCCCAGCTGTTTCCTGCACAGCATCCAGCGATCCAACCAGTCAGGAAAACGCCTGAAGCAAACATACTTTGACTTGCAGTATACAATATTTAAAATATATTGGAAATTGTCTCTGCAGACACTAAATATCAATCTATCCTGTTTATATGTCGGACCTGTACTTGGTGCCTCTGTAGAGCTGAATGAAGCCAGCTATGACACCAGGCAGGTAACACAGTGACAACATGATGAGGGACACAATGGGGAACACCTGCAAGAAGGTTGGCAGGGAACACAAGCAGGGATCCAAGTTAGTTACTTTAAAAGAGAAAAAAAATGTAAAATTTTTAGAAACACTAAACAGTCTTTACCTTGTTGGCCAGGGACACCATGATTCTAAAGGAGTTGTCTTTCCCCTGTTCAACATACGCATAGACAACATCTCTAATGACAACATAGACAAAGATGAAGGCAGTGAGGCCGACGGCCACGTATAGCGGCAGCCTCCATTCCGGGAATAGCTGCAGTGTGAAGTCCTCCAGCTCTCTGGCTGCTGACAGAGAACCTTTATCCAATGCAGCAAAGCCAAGTTTGGTGGCCACCTCTGCTACTGCCTGCTTTGCCTCAGCACCGTTTCCACACAGGTACACCTGGAGCATGAAAACAACAACAATAGTTTTTAAAGCAAAATGCCCCATCTGAGGAGTATATGTCTTCATTATTTCATATTTATGCATTTGTGCACACAATGATAAAAGGATGGTTGACTCCAGGGAGATTGAACATAAGAGTACCTGGAGATGCTGTGTCTTTCTGTATGAAATACTTAATTTAGTTGAAGAAAGCAGGTATAACAGTGCTCAGTCAACTCCTAGTGATGTTGCTGATTGTGCTCAAAATACACCAACACATACATAAACACATACCCCCCACAACACACACACTTCTGTGTGTGTTTTTATCATCCTCTGGGATTGCACAACCAGATCAAAATAAAACAGAAAACCCCACATATGCTGCAGCTTTGCAGTACAGAGCGAGAGAGCAACGCATGTGATAGAGAGCTTAGATCTAAGAGACACCATGGAGTTAATTGATTCAAGGATACATCAGAGATGGCATTCGCAGCAAAGACACGAGGCTGACTCCTCAGATTTGGCATCTTTTACTTGGATTTGGTTTGATCAAAACTTCAAAATGAGTTACGTTTGGACTGAAATGTTTTCCTTCCTGAAAGAGACTATTATTTTTAACTTGTTGGTCAATGCCCCACTGTGCGAGCACATCAAGGAATTGTAAAATGCTTGTAGTTCTGCAGCAGGCAAATAATTTAACAAGCAGTGGTAAAATGAGACATGTCACCATTAGAAAAAAAGGTGCATTCCTAAAAAGCGGAAGAAGAAAATCCAATTTGGTACTTTTTCAACATATTTGATTGAAAACAGAACATCACTAACACATTTATTACCTGTCTATTGGCATCTGAGGGTCCATTCTGCAGGGCCCACGCAGACAAGGTGTTGAAAGCCTTCACCACATGAGCTCCAGGGATCAGCCTGGACAACAAACAACAAACTGTTTCAATTCATGTTCCACCAGTTGTTGGTGATTCGAACCACATGATCCATGAAATCTCCCAATATTTTAGGTAATTACATTATTGCCTGATTTCCTCTTACCTCTGCAGACACTCAGCATTGGCCTCTGGGTATAGATTCTTCTTGAGGTTGTTGCTGACGTCCACCAGCACCTTCCAATCAATGAAATCAGCAGAGTGGATGAAAAGTTAGAAATTAACCAACTGCTATGTTACACAATGGATTCTGACTGTGCAATAAGGCACCTTTCCCTGGAGTTGAGGTGCAAGTGTTTCCAGGAAGTCATAGTGTTCTCTGTGAATACAAAGAAAGACCAGACTGGCTGACTGGGCTGCTGCCTCGTGGCTCATGGCCTGCAAAACACACAAACACTATCGTCATGCATGGCCATTACATGTGGCAACACATTCACTTAGAACAAGCTCGGCGTGTTCAATGATAGTTCTGTACTAGTCAAGTACATATTGCATGACAGATGAAAACAAAACCCAGCAACATGTGCAGACACAGACATTATCAGTGACCTTGTTTAGCTCAGTCAACTTTCCAAGCCTGATAACAACTGTTTATTTTTCCCCCAGCACTATCTATGCACTTCTATCTACACAGGTATTTGTTTTGGTTCAGGACCATCACGCAACGCACCTTCTGAAATCAGCAACAATCCCCAAAAAAAGCAAAAAGAATTTGAATTCCAGAGTTTGAGAAGATGACGTCATGCAGTATTTTGTACCTGAGCTCCCTGAGGCAAGGGGCCACAGCTGTGAGGTCTGCGGCTGCCGTACACCACCCTGTAGCCAGAATGGAGCAGACGCTGGCCCAGAGAGCGCCCTAAGTCTCCCGTCCCAAAGATACACAGCAGTTCCTGCTCAGGGCCAGCTGCTGTGCCCAGAGGACACAGCGACACGCTCTCTGGCTTCACCTCCTTTGACACGCTGCTCAGTCTGTCAGCCGACATGGCCGCAGTCCGACACAAACAGCAACGATATCTCCTGTGGATTTGACAGAACGAAACACTGCACCGGCTTTTCTGTCAAAACGTGTAATGTGTCCAGATTCAAGGCAAATGTAACAAAATAGTAGTCTTCAAAGTAACAGCTCTTCTGGATGCTTGTGGAAAAAAGTGTCGGCAAATCAACTGTCTGCCCCTCAAGTCCATGTGTCTGCTCTTCTAACTCATTACTTTTTAGACTGACAGATTTTCTGGCTTGAGTCAGTTTTTGTATTGGCCCATCCCCTCCCGTGGCTCAGGGTGAAGTCTGTCTAAACTGGGAAACTCCATGGCAAAAAGTGGGAGGTATGTGTGTCTCTGCTGGCACAGGTGTCAGTCTATGTCTCTGTGTGTTTGTGCTGGGAAGTTTTGTGGAAAGTTTCAAGCATGGCCTTCTTCTGGGAAACAGACATCATTCTCATCATTCATTATAGTGTTTTTCCAGTTTTACTAAATCACTACCTTGACTACAAATATTATGAAACACAAACAGAGAAAGGAAGTGAATGAATGAATGTCCCAATTAATTTGTCACGGTGTGAGACAGATTCTAATCTCAGCTGCTCCAAGACGATTATATCACGTTTACAATATAATTTAAAAAAAAATCTAATCTTTAACCAGTGTCCTAATTGCAGTTCAGACACAAATATGATTATCTGACTGTTTAACTATTACAGGGAAGCAGTAACACTGGGTTTTCTACAAACACACTATCTGGACCGAGTATGTCACGGTATCCGAACACAATGTGCTGGAATGCTCCTAACCCCCTCCTCTCTTCCCCTGGATGATCTCCAGTGCATAATGACTTTGACATGTGTGCAAAACAAATAGCGCACATTCTTTTGTATTAGCAGGAGGTTATTTGCCGTGCACTTGGAGTGAAAGAACTCAGTCCTTATAATCAGTCACTGATATGGTGGTCAGTAGAGGCGCTTGCTGATTCTTGGGAACAGGCAAACCCACCAATTACAGTGTAATCTTGTGCTGGCCCTGTGAGTAATTAATCTTTTTAGCCTGGTAACTGAAGTTGGCCTCTGAGTGCAGCCCTTCTTATTTTCCCAGAGGTCCAGAATAGCTTCAGTGTTCAGGGTTGAGGTGAACCGCAGGCCTAGTGACCTGTCCTACCACTGTAATTACTCCCTCTGCTCTGCTGCTTCACTATGTGGCCAGTATGTGTGTGTCACACTTGATTAACAAAGAAAAATAATTTGTTTTTGCATCTATAAATTAGAACAAAAACTTGTCTGATAGAAAATTATCTGAAAGTGTTGCAGTTTAATGTAAATCTGGTAGGTCAGTGTTATTTATGCGTTGTGGTGTGGGGTTTTAGTTATAATAACTGACCCAGAGTTCCTTACCCTCTGAAGCCAAGTTCAAAGATGAATCAGTAACAGCCCAAGAACAGAGCTCGACCTCAGAGAGCACAAACGCTGCATCCAAGTACTCGTGAGCAACACGGCAAACAATCATAGCCTCGAACAGTGTGGGTGGTTTTCTGATGATCAAAACAAAACTGAATGGAAGCAGCAATTACATATCAAATGTCAAGTCTGAATAAAGGCACTCCCAGGCAAGGGTGATGATTGGACCGTCTAGTATTCCCAGGCCAGAGCCATTACCATGATTGGCTTCACACTGCGCAATATCTGATTGTCTAAGCAAAATGCAGTGTGCATTAGAGCCACAAGCCTATGCTAATGAATTCTGATGCATGAAATGAGGCTCACTGATACAGTAACATCCTCCTTTCTAGATCATTGTACTATAATCAAAATGATTGATTTTCTTTAATGCAGTGTTGCATTTGGTAAAGTGTAGGGTTATGTGCTATTTGGCTGTAGTGGAATTCAGACCCTAGAGAACTGAAGAGAAGGAAGAAGTGATGTAGGTTTTCTACAATGGTGGGGTTATCAGAGCAGATGCTCCCCAGGTAATGGATTATCAGATACATGAATAACTGAAGCGATTATTCAGTGAATATGGTCAGGGGGGGATGAATTATTAATTACCTACAGTGGAAAGATTTGTTGCAGAGTGTGATTTGATGTCAAAAAGAAAGAGGGGGATGTGTGTTAGAAGTCCTGCTAGAGAATGGTTGCACAGTACAGCAGGGATTTTGGGGGCTAGAGGTAGCTAGATCTGAGGTGTGACCAAGCCAAGGATCTGCTGTGCCGCAGGCCAGAAAAGGAACGGAGAAACGTCCTGGTGAGGCAGGGTGTTTGGTACATTGACTTTTCCGTCTTCTCACTTCACCTCCTCCACACCACACATCTGCTGTTTGTGTTTACCTTGAGGCACAAAGTGTCCTCGTATGAGCTATCCTTTTGAGGTTATGTTTTGGGTTTGCGGGCCGTGACCTGACACAGCCAGAAAAGGCCACATCTAAAAACAACTTTTCTTAAGGCAGAAACCTGAGTGGGCCCGGCTGAAAAACAACCCACATGTACTCATCATTTGCTCAGAAAATGGCTAAGCTGTCAAAGCCCTTTTTTTGTTTTGTAGAGCGTTTAAATGAGTAACAGAAGAAAACAAAGTCCAGCTGGCTGGTTGGGAGTAGATGATATCCTCAGTAAAACTTATCTTGGCTTTGGACAGAGTCAGGGATAGTGTTGCAAGCTGTGCTTTCCTCCTCCTCTCTCTCTCTCTCTCTCTCTCTCTCTCTCTCTCTCTCTCTCTCTCTCTCTCTCTCTCAAAACTATCATTGTGATCCTTGTAGAGATTTACAGTGAAATCTTCCTACTGACCCCTGCTGCACTGGTACTCAATGAGTGGCCTGTAAAGTTAATGGGTCAGATCCAATCTTTCCTTGTGACACACTTTACACACGTTACACACTTTACACACGTTACACACTTTACACACACACACACACACACACACACACACACACACACACACACACACACACACACACACACACACACACACAATCTCACAATCTCACAATCTCACTTTCTCTCTTCTTCACACATCTTCCTGTCACATCTTTTGTCTCTTACAATTCAGAGCAGCATCGGGACATGGTCTCAGCTTTATAGGGGCTCTAATGACAGTGGTTATAAAAGCTGACTGAATGAGCGAGCAGTAGTTATGTGGTAACACTGATGTATGCAATATTACAGGAAGCCAGAATAATTGAGACAGGATATTGTGTGTATTTATTTTACACCATTTAGTGTACACAGTTGACATTCTGTCCCCAAAAACTAAAATATTGTGGTGTTAAAAAACACACAAAATCCACCCACACAGGTGTTGTCATACATTTCTTGATTAGACCTCTTCTCAGGACTGTGCGTGTATAGACTGACATCTCCCTTACCCTCCTGTTACTTTTGCTGCAACTGTTGAGGCAGGAAAATTTACCCCATTGTCACATTATTATATACACATAGTTTGACATCACGTAATTCTAAAAAAGTTGCAAAGAAATGGAAGGAGCTATTTTATATTTTTTATATTCCCATTAATTTTCCCCATATACATTGTTATGTGACTGGCAGTTGGATAATTTGTACAGCTTGGATCAGCCAAAATCTCTCCAGGTATTGTAGTATGTCGACCTGTCCGCCAAACCAAAATGATGGACAAAACATAATTTTTCAAAAACTGGAATTGAAATAATTCAAACTGGTGGTCATTTGATTGTTACATTGTTCAAAAGAGTCCCATGTTTCTTAATTAAGACTGAAGACATAGTTTAAAGAACATTTTGAAACAGGAACACACTTGCGAAGCGACACCTTCAACTTTTCAACTCTATTGCATGACTCAACCTCAGCTAGAGGCCCAATCAGTAAAAGAGTAATTGAAAACACCTGTGTCAGTGTAAAAGACTTTTAAACAATAACTTGAAATACAAAAAAAATGCACTACACAAACTATAGCCTTAACTCAAAATTAAAATTATGATGGGTAAACATGAAGGAAGGTTTACCTGTTCTTTCTGAATGTCAGTCTTCTCAAATACTCTATGTGCAGAGTTGATCATTTGAGCCATGGCTCTGACCTCATCACTCTCTGCAAAGATTTGGAAGACCCTAAAAATGTTCTTTTTTGCAATTAGCTTCTCAGTATGAGCGATGGAATCCGGTTATTTCCCATGATAGATTTCTGAATTTTTTTCCTCCGATGGATTGAAGTAAGCGGGGCTCAGTTTGGAAAAGGTCACATGTGATCAACATGATAAATAACATGATCTGATGTCTGAAGTTGTTCGGTTTTTTTAGTCACTGTCAATCAAATCTTACCATTCTAATAAATAATATATTATATAATGTTTTTACTTTGATTGTTGCTTATTTAGTAATAAATACTGAATGTTATGACTATAGTACTATGTTTATATATATATATATATATATATATATATATATATATATAATTTTAGGGTTTTAAAGATTACAGTTTAAATAATGTGGCTTTCAAATCCAAAAGCCACATTAGTCCCACACAGAGCTGGACATCAGCTACAGTATATTATTTGGGATCTTCTATGTGTCAGTCACCATATGACGTTATACTGCTAGACACCTCAAAGCCCCTGAGAGGAATATCTATCTTGTAAAACCTTCTGTGTGGGTCAGGCACTGGTTGTTGAGGAAATGCAGGAGTGCAGCAGCAGTAACTGTCAGCAATAGTTGCAAACTGATCCATAAAGCATGCAGCACTAGTAGAGTGTGTAACCTGAGTGTGGCAGCATCTTGAATTGTCTGCCTGAACAATCTTTGCAGGCTTTACTCCATATATGCCATTTAGCATTTACTCTTTGTATTGCACTATACCTGCTGAAAACAATTACAACAAACCTGTTCTGAAATTGCATTAGAATTTTAATTATTTTTATATTTCATAAAAAACATCTCTTGCCAAACACACTAAAACGAGAACTAAATAAACTGGAAGCAGCATGCTGTGATCAGCATATTTGCACTGAGGATGTGCACAAATCATCACATTTTAGTGAGTCATCTGTATGTGACCAGAAATGGCCAGAAAAAAAATATTAACTAAAACTATTGTACTGAAAAATAAAATGTATTTAAATGTACGTAAGTCCGCAGTGTCTGTCTGGCATAATCTTCCATGCACCTGGGAGCTGGAGAAGTAAAACTTCACTTCCTCCATGTCTAACCTAATCTGCCCTCCCTTCTCATCTTTAATCACTCCATTTACTCCTTTTTTCTGTGTTTTTTTTCTCTCCATTTTACTCCAGATCCCACTCCCTCTTGGCCCTTACAACATCAAATCCCACTCTGGAACAGAAGTCCTGACGGTAGTGAATATATAATTCATCCCCATGACCACACATTGCTGAATATTTCACTCTGACAGTCATGTATAATTATAGTTGACTCTGTGTCAGGCTGTCAGTCCAGTGCCCCCTTCTCTGGTAGATTTTCCACACAGACCTTTAGGCCTTAAAAACAGTTTCCTTGGCAGTGTGGGCTGCCTTTCGGAGGCAGTGGATTGCTCAATTACTGTCAATCGTTGACTGGCAAAACACCATTCACACCTGGTCCCGCCTCCAATGAAACACATAATGACTTACAATTACTGACAAAACTTGTGTTGCACCAAGCAGACATCCTGCATACTGTGGTGTTTAGGAGATTAGATAAAGCCAGCGGTAACGATCCTCACGAGTGTAGTAATGAGACTTAATGGGAGTTAATGGGGTCACAGTGATCGGGAGAGCGGAGAGACCCCAGGTTAATACGGCTACTAACAGGACAGAGACTGAGTGAGAGGGGGGTATAACACACACATAGGATCCACGCACACAGAGCCATTATAAAAGCCAATCTCAGTGCTCGTGCAGTAGCCTGAAATCATTAGATTGTTATAACTATCCTCAGTTTAAGAATTATACATGAGCCTTCCGAAAGGTTCCTGTCTTTGATACTCTTGTCCTATGCAACTGTTAGTTATACAAGCAGTGTGTGTGTGCGTGTGTGTGTGTGTGTGTGTGTGTGTATGTATGTGTGTGTGTGTGTGTGTGTGTGTGTGTGTGTGTGTGTGTGTGTGTGTGTGTGTGTGTGTGCGTGCGTGTGTTTGAAACAGTGTGTTCTTTCAAGTCTTCTGCGCTTAGCAGTAGTTAATGAGATCAGGGTGACTGCTACCTGTGAGGAGGCCTTTGATGAAATATGTTCAGAAAGAGAGGGGGTCGTAGAGAATGGGATGGGAGGAGAGAGCCAGGAGGAGCGAGGAGGGAAAAAAAGTGGCAGGATATGTGTGACATTCATTTTTAATCAAGAGGAAAAGTCAGCTTCATCACTAAGGCAGATAGATGAGGCCCATTCCCTTACACCCACACAACCCAATACAGACACACTTGTAAACACCATTCTATACACGTTCACACACGCCTAAAATCAAACACTTACACACACGTTCACAGCTTCAAACAGGTAACAGCAAATAATGTTTGGTCTTTTTAGCGTATTGTGTTTAAAAGAGTGGATTGCACTGAAATTAGAAAACCCCACAAGGGAGTATTTGGATTATAGTTTTTCCTTCATCATAATCAGACTAAAATCCTCCTTTTTGACTCTAATACTTTAATTCTAATTACTCCACACAGGCTTCAGTGAGCTGAGGACTGGGAGGGTCTTTATCCCTTGGGAGAGAAAGAGGGAGAGACTGCAGAAGACAAAGGCAGACAGACAGAGCCAGCAAGAGAGAAGAAAGACCGAATGTAAGAAACAGAGAGTTAAAAGTGAAAAGAGGAAGGTACTGTGGGACTAAGATAAGTATACTGCCTTGCTCAACACTACTTCACAGATGGCTAGATTTGAAATCCTTTGTTTTCTAAATGACAGACAAGCACACAGAGCTCCACCAACAGAGTGAAAGGCACATTTTCCTTCTCAGGGTGCACAGCAGCAAAATCACAAACATGCCTCTTAAAACCTTGACTTGGGTTAGAGAGGCCAATCACTAAACAAAAGGTTACTAAACAATGCTCAGTGCTAGAGACACAAACCTGCCATAATTATGTGTACACCTGTTGATAAAGCACACACAATCGATAGTTATATGTTTTAAAATATGCAGAACAAAATGATCTCTCAATCATTCCCAAAGCATTGCCTAAAGCCAGGGTTTTGTTGTTAACTGCTTCTTTAAAGCCTTTTCTTCTGCCATATTGATGGCATGTTTTGGTATGTATGTCCCAAGAGAGCAGTGTTGTATCTGCCAAACAAAAATTAATTTAACACAACAGTTAGTCTTGGTCCAAAAAGGTGGGAGAGAGAAGACAAAGTGAATTTTTGTCTACTGCCTGATTGTGAAATTGTAATAATATTGGTAAAACTGAGCAGAATTAAATCAATATTTTAAAGTCATAGTTTAAAAAGTAGCTGAAGGTAGATTTGCATTTATGTGGCATTGCCACCATAGAACCATTCTCCCACACCCAAAGGATGTTTTCTGTTTTGCATTTTTTTTTCTTTCGTTTCTAAACAAAGACACCATTCGAATGACCCAAACCTGTCCCACTGGTGCCAGAAATGGGAAAACACCCACTAAATAGCGATCACATTTACAGCTATGTCTCTTGTACCTTTAGCAGCAACAATATTTAAACGATTACCCCCAAGTGATGCCAACCTGTCCAGAACATAGACAGATGCTCAGCAGGATCTAATAACACTTTACTGACCACCGGGCCCAGTGGGATTCCAGTTCAAACCAGACCTGAACATAAAAATGGGAAGGATGTTTAATTTTCCCCAGAGGTCTCTCTCTCTCTCTCTCTCTCTCTCTCTCTCTCTCTCTCTCTCTCTCTCTCTCTCTCTCTCTCTCTTTCTCTCTCTCTCTCTCTCTCTCTCTCTCTTTCTCTATCTCTCCCATCCTCTCTCATCCTTCCTGGTGTTATCTCCATCTTTCTCCACATTCGCCGCTTTCATCCCGCTCCCAGAGCTGAGGACATACACAACACACAGAGGGAGAAACACACACAGAAGTTAAAAACTCTCTCTCTCTCTCTCTCTCTCACACACACACACACACACACACACACACACACACACACACACACACACACACACACACACACACACACACACACACACACACACACACAGGTTTATATATATACAGACACAGTGGGTCCTATTTCAGGATGCTGTCAGCAAGGGGACAGAGGCTAGAGGAAACACAGGATGAATTCTCTCCTGCCTCATTCCATCACACTGCCATGACACCCCTATTTACCTCCCCCATCTATCTCCACACCGACTGTCTACCACCTTGTCTTGCCTGTGTGTGTGTGTGTGTGTGTGTGTGTGTGTGTGTGTGTGTGTGTGTGTGTGTGTGTGTGTGTGTGTGTGTGTGTGTGTGCGCGTGTGTGTGTGTGTGTGTGTGTGTGTGTGTGTGTGTAACTGTGTGTGCGCAAGTGTAAAGGTGTGTGTGTGCTGTGTGGCTGCGTCTGCACATGTGCGTAAGTGTATCAGCACATTCCCAGTGATGGAGTGAGGTGAGGTGGACACTGCATATTGTGCTACACGGTGTTAGAACATGCTGTGCTGCCCATCAGCGTTTTGACAGAATCTCAGTGTTTTGTTTAGAGGGTTGTAACACTGGCACTCAGCCCCCCCATAGGTGGGATTCAGGAAGTTTCTTCATTAAAGTTTACAGTGGTGCCAGCCCAAGGTTTCCCAAGCAATCTCCCCAACTGATTCCCCCTTTACTCGGTTTCAGGTTGTTTTTTTCTTCCTTGTCAACTCTTCCAGCTCACAAGCATTCTTTTCCCCCTGTCGTCATCTGATCGCTTTGCTTCACACCCCATATGTCCCCCTGCAAATATGAGAGAGGCATTTTCATTGGGGGGAACGAAAGTGTTCTATCCAATTCCCTAACCTCATTTTGGCTCTGAGAGAAATTGTATTTTCTTTATGTCTCTCACAGATGTACACACACACACACACACACACACACACACACACACACACACACACACACACACACACACACACACACACACACACACACACACACACACACACACACAAATGGTCCCTACCGTGCTGTCCTTCTACTCCCCAAGGCTATAGTCATGCATTTTCGCTTCATATTAGATTTTTTGTTTGCTCTCTCTGGCCTTCTATGATCCATGACCACAAAAAGAGAGAGAACACACAGTGTGAGCACATAAAATGAATATTAGCAGTACAGACATCTGTCTCTCACTGAAATTAAAGCAATCACTACTCAAGGCAAACAAAATAATAATAATTTGATTCAATTTCTGCTCTTTTGTGCTTGCTCTGTATTCATTCAACCTTTATTCATCCTTCATTCAGAGATCATTGAGGGGCGACCCTCATTTTAAATGTCATCAAGTCAGATTACAGAAGATCCTTGTATCCTTGTAGATGTTTGTTCTGTAACTTCATTCAATCAAATCAATCAAAATGTATTTGTATAGCGCTTTACAACAAACAAACAGGAAGAGGAAATTGTCACACCACTACTGCGTATTAAAAGCCATTCTAAACAGGTAGGTTTTGAGTTTAGACCTGAAAAGAGCTACATCTGTAATTGTGCAAATATCAGGGGGTAGCTTGTTCCAGAGTCTCAGGGCAGCAACCGCAAAAGCCTGATCACCCCATCGTTTATACCTTGACCTTGGGACTTCTAAAACCAGTTGGTTTGAAGACCGCAAAGACCGGCTGTGCTCACGCAGGGTTAAATAAATAAATAAATAAATACTCCGGGGCCAGGTCATTAAGGGCCTTAAAAACAAACAATAAAAATAAATATATAAATTATAATAAATAAAAATCTTAAAATCTATTCTAAAACACACAGGGAGCCAATGTAGGGTGTAAAGAACGGGAGTGATGTGTGCACGTCTAGATGTATTTGTTAAAAACCGAGCAGCAGCATTTTGCACAAGTTGAAGGCGTGAGATGGATGTTTGATTCAAACCAACATAAAGAGCATTACAGTAATCCAACCTTGAACTAATAAAAGCATGGATCACCTTTTCTAGATCATGCCTGTCCTCATTAATACACACTTACACCAAATGACATACAGTAGCTGTGTGATTTTCCTATGGAAACCATACACTTACATTTGAATCCTGTCTGTGTCCTTCATTTAGACCATACAATGTTGCCATTCACATCATGTTGAATTCACATTCATCCATCTATACAGCATCCTGGGGCTGAATGAGGCTGAGATAATTCATCATGTTTGAGTCATGTATAGAATACATCTTTGTAGAAAATGGCCTAATACGGCAGAAAGAAATCAAGCTGCAATAGCCAGGTGTTATTAACTCCAATCATCAGAGGCCTCTGTGATTGACAAGTCTTTATATTTGTTAAAGGTGGCATGATAGTGCTGAAGATCACATCCTCCCAGAGATGATTGCAATTACTGTGTAAATGGCATCAGCAAGCTGTTAGTGCAACAACTTTCTCTACTTGTTTTATTTTCAGTGCCATGAGGATGCTGTCGCTTTACAGCACTCAGCAGAGTGAAGAATAGATACAGTTTCACATATACTGACTCAAATCATCATTTTCTTCCAGTTAACATGCTGAGATAGTTCCTAAAATGTGCAGTGACGCATGTTTGAAAATCAAGTCTGCTCGAGAGGTTACCATTATCATCATTAAATATTCATTAACATGTGATATTCAAATAGGCCTGCCTCAAGGACATATGTAAGAATTTTCCAAATTTGCTTACTTGCTGTAACGTGGTTTAAGCTGTAATTCCTGCTGGGTTTGCAGTAGTTGATTTGATTAAATTCAGTGCACTAACCCAGTTCATAATGTTCACACTCTGTTCATCATGACATCTTAAACACAACAGGGTGACAAATTGTTGTTCATGTGACAAAGCTTACTCTAGGGTATATCCATGTGCATAATGTGTTTTTGAATAGGCATGCCTGCTGGTGGATGCAACAGACTGGCGGTAACCATTGGCAAACAATACCTTTCCTATCTCCAGCTCTATATTAGTCAGTAGTTGATGGCTGTATTTTATTTTTGTGTGTGTATGCACATTGGAAATGTGTGTGTGAGAGAGTGTGCTTGACAATCTGTTGATGGGCTAACACCTTTTTTTCCAGACAGCCTATCCTCCTCTGTCGTCTCGCCAGCATTGAAGTCCTCCTCAGCATGGTAAAAAATGCACACCTAGAGATATGCACACACACACACACACACACACACACACACACACACACACACACACACACACACACACACACAAACACACATATTCATAAGCACAACCATGCTCACAATTCTTATTTAACAGATTGCTTTGTTATATGTTGGCCCTAAAGCAGCAGCTTAGAATTCCCAAAGCTAGGTCAAAAAATATGACTTAACAATGCAAACACAACAGCAAATAAGCCAAAGAGGCACCATCAACAAATACTAAATTAGCTTGCTGCCCAGTCCAACCACAAAAGTCGTCCCAGATGCTGAGGAAAGCTCCAACGGGGGCCCATGCATAATGCTTAAGGGTGGTTAGTTATTTTCAGAAGCAATAATTAGGGTCCATAGTGTCAAGATTTCTCTCTGGCTCTGCAAATAGCCTTTTGTATGACAACTATTAAACAGCATTAAATCAACTTGAAGAGCTTATTAGCTACACTACTTGGAGACAGCTATTTCATTTTGAATATACATAATGCAGAGTGAGAAAGGAAAAAGAGTTGAAGAAACAGGCAGCAGATCCAAATGTCAGCAGGGTTCAGAATTACCAGTAGCCAAATTATGGTAAAATATGCAAGTGGCTAGTAGATTTGAATATGTTGAGTTGCTTATTTCAAGAGTAATTTTCTTGAAAGAAATAATAATACACACAGTACATTGGAAATGTAATTATACCTATCTACGTTGAATTGATTGATTGAATTGCTTGACTCTCTAAAGACCAGTTGAACACTTTCTCAATTTTCCCCAGAACATTGGAAACTATGGAACCCTTGAAATAAATTGTTACCAAGAATTGTTATAGAGAGAAGGAGAGATCATTGACACTGTCAGAGAGTTGGTCATTTGTCCTCAAATGGATGCATGGAAACGTACAGTATGTTATAAAAATATAACAGCCATCAAAACATCAAACTTGTTACTGTGCAGCGCTGAGATCCCAAATCATCATCTATCTTTTACTTTCACTTTTATTCTTGTTTTTTTCTTCTCTTGTCAGGTAGGGATACGGTTCAACACATGCTTCACGTGAACATGCATCAATGTACTGTATGCTAGCATGAGTGTGTGTGTGTGTGTGTGTGTGTGTGTGTGTGTGTGTGTGTGTGTGTGTGTGTGTGTGTGTGTGTGTGTGTGTGTGTGTGTGTGTGTGTGTGTGTGTGTGTGTGTGTGTGTTTAGGTGTGTGTATGTGTGTCTGTATTAGAATGAGTATGTGAGGATAATTTAATTATGGACCAGATAGAGCGGGTTACTGAGGTTAATATCCTGCATGCACTCTGCTCCTCTCCGGACACAGTAATTGCTTTAAGCACATTAGGAACTTTATTGACTGCGATGGCCTTTTAAGACATTACATGTCTGCTGCTTAGTGTCAGACAGGAGTCGTCCAACTCTGCTTACTGTCTCTGTCTCCCTCTATCTCTGTCTTTCTTCCTTTCCTACCCTCCCAGCTTGCCCTCTGCTCACCCTGTCACTCTCTCCTCTCTGCATGTGTCTCCTTGCCATCTGCTTAATTGAAGGCTCCGTAAATATGATGAGATTTGTATAGAGCCTCATCCGTAGAGGCAGCTTGATGAGGTTTGATTGGCAGGTGATTAACTCCTCTTAACCCGCAGAATCATTTGTCCTCGGTGGAACAGTTACACTAATGACACCATAAAAGGCTTCTTGATGTGTCAAATTCTGGAGCAGAGCTCTGGAGAGGAAGCTTTAAACAACTCCTTCGGAAAAGTACAGCCCCCTCACTCCTCTTTCTCTCAGTTGAGATCAATCCCCCCCAAGTAGATCTCTCCATTTTCACTCAACTAGACCTCTTAATGAGGATAGAGGTGAATGGAGGGAGTTATTAAAAAGTCCTCACCTTCCTCCTGGGACCGCTAAAGAGGAATTATATGCAACAAAGTGCACTTACAGCCCCAGTTAGAATTATTTCACATTTCTGTTGCCATAAATCCACATCCACTTCAGTCATGACAGGAGTGGAGATATCTGGCTCAGAAATAATTTGGTGTTTCTTTCTTTTTATAAGGAAAGGAACATTTTCATTAGGGGCTTCAGGTAAGGAAAAAAAATGAAAATTACAGATTGGAAGGAAGGTAAGGAGGGGATGAGAGACAGAGGTAAAGTGATGGGGAGGAGAGGAGAAGTGATGGAACGATGTCGCAGCTGACAGGGAGGGGAGCCAAGCAATAAGTACAGCAGACATAGCCAATGTGCAGAGATAAATGATGTAATATCTGCATGGATCGATGTCTGTACTGTCCCTCTAAAAGGGGCTCACTCTCTATAAATCACATCACCATCCTTCCTACTTCATGTGCACGTGCACACACTCAAATACACACATTCACACCGCAGATACACACAGATACACACTCCACAGCTATCTCAATTAGTATGAATTAAGATGTATGGCTGTAAAGTCTCAGTTTCTCGAGACCACTATGTAAATGTCTTCTTCCAGCTGTCCAGTCCCATCACTATGCAGATGGTAGGAGGAATCAAGAAGGAATCAATTTGTTAAGATAGCACTATTTAGCTAATAAGAAATCAAGTGGCTTGACTTTTCACACGAATCCCATCATGTCCACTCATATTATGAAACTAAGATGTCATTAGTTGCACTTAGTGTGAATAATGGTCCAACCACGTCCTTGTTCAGTGTCTTTGCTAACAGTCCCACCTTGTGGCATTTTCAATAATTACACTTAAAAGGATCACAGACGATAACTGAAACACCTCACAATGCAAAAAATGATTTTATCTCTCGAGAATTTTATCTTATTTTTAACACTGAATCTCAGAAAATACTTCGCCTTTAAGGACTGACATCTGCCAGAAAAAAAGCAGATGAAAAGAAGGGAGAGCTACTTTTGAGCTGTTACAACAGTACTCTAGACAGAAAATGCTACTAATATAATTATTATGTTTGAATACTTTATGTTCAGGAAATGTATGTACTATACACTGTAGGCTACATGGCCTGATGACTAACATGATGCCTCAAAATATCTGGGTATGTTTGGTCTGGTCACCAATAAGTAAGGGATAATCACAGAGAGGCAGGGCAATAAACAGTTTGATATGGCCGGCTGGTGGACGGCTTACCGCCCGAGACGAAGTCAAGCATTCTTAAACGAAGTAGAATAACTAGAAATAATTAGTTGTCACACTATAGTCTTCAGTCAGTGTTGGTGAATATCTACTTGTGACCACAGTGTTTTTCTCCTTATAGAATCATATTTGTTTTAGAATTGTCCTTCTTGCTACCCGGTGGTGTTGTGGTGCAATGATGCATCAGCAGTTCAGACAGTGATTATCTGACTTATCTGTAGGATTTTTGCCCAAAGTGCCCATATTATGAAAAAAAAAACACTTTCTGGGATTTGGGGTGTTATTTTGTGTCTCTGGTGCTTCCACATGCATACAAACTTCCATGCTGTTTTGAGTGAGATACGGGTTTCTGAATGTGTCCTGCCTTCAGTCTTCAGTCAGTTGTTCAATGTCTGCACGGCTTTTTACGTAACTAGCCGAAACGACGGGCTAACCGTAACCATTAGCATGCTAGCGCTAGCGTTAGCATACTAGCTCGTTCTCAATGGCAAAGCACTGCTACAACACTACTTACTACCTACTTACATGTGTGCCCTCCTTTAGAAGAAGTCTCCCGGCTAATCCTGCCTTGTAACTGACCAAAGTTAGAGAAACAACCTTTCTTTTACTGTCTATGGAGCTAACTGACATGATCTACGATCTGAGCTACTGCGCATGTGCAAGTGGAATCAAAGATAGTACAGAAGAAAAGATGATTCACTCTGTCAGCTAAAAAGAGACCTAAACACAAGGTGCAAAGTGGAGTTGCAGCAGTGAGAGAGAGAGATGTGCAGTACAACAAAATTATGGTGTTTTTTGAAAATTAAACCATGTAAACCTATTCTGGTACAACCTTGAAATACAATTATGAACCTGAAAATGAGCATAATATGGGATCTTTAAGTGGCCTTATGATGACTCAAGAACTCACAAGTAAAAATGATGATTGTTAAGACCTCTTTTAAAGCTGACAAGTATACTGCCAACTGGCAGCTTAACAACTTAACATGACTCATTTACAAAGCTGTCTTTGGAATTATATAAATTGTATTCACAGCTTGAACTAATGACACATAGAAGTGGTATACATCATCTGAAAGCTGGGAACCTGACGTTTTTTATTTTTATTTTTGGATTAAATCCATTTATTACACAGATTTGCTGCAATATTTGACTATTTCTGACCACTTGAGAATTGATAAAAAAAATTTTAAAAATCCCTCCAAAATACCCCAATAAGACACTAAGACCTCAAGAAACACCATAGAAAATTCCATGCTTTGATTTGGTGTCACAAACATTTGACATTTGGAGATTTCAAATAAATGAAGAATTGCATTTATCAGCGACTGGATGGCTTCTGTTTAGGACATTGCTCAGGGGCAGCAATTGTATCAGGGTGGCCATGGCCACCCCTTGAGGGTGCCATTGAGCATGCAAAGTACAGCTGAGGCTGATGGAAATGTGATGATGTGGTAAAGTTATAGTAAACCAAAGCATTGAGATTTTGACAATACGATGCCTCCTAGAAGAAATGTCAAGGGATCACTAAAGTAAGTAGGATTCCTCCGCTGGTGATCATGGATCCCTGTACACAATGTCATGACATTCCATGTCATAGTTGTTGAGAAATTCAGTCTGGACCAAAGTGACTGTAGTGTGTGTGTTTATTTACTTTGATTCATTCAAGCCTAACAAAGTGTTGATAAACTCACATTCACAAGTGGGAGATTAGCAATCAAGCCTCAGCGTTCTACTGTTACACGTTTAGCAGTTTCATCAGAACACTTTGGTGCTGACACAATGATGTCGTATTGATTTCAAGGGTGTACAAAAGGACAAAGTACAATTTGTCATTTTTCATACATTTCTTTATATAAGCAAAAAGTGGAGACACAATTTCAAAAGCTAACTTATGAGATGCACAGTAAAATATGAGAAAATCCATTTTGAGGACACACCAGTCCGGCCTTTGTTAACACCAGTGTCTTTTTTGTTGTTGAAATAATAGATATCCCAGTTCGGAAATACTATTAAAGCATACTTGATGCAGACAAAACAAATAGTAGAAACCTGTTCTGCAGCATGATGGATGGTGATTCTGCCTCTCCCTGTGTGTCAACTGCAGTAGGTAAATTGTTCACTCATTGCTTTTTTTTTATCCAGGGTGGAGGTTAAGGGATCACTCATTTACAATTGGGTGTGTTGGGGGTAACTTACAGACGTTTCTGAAGACAATGAAGAATCAGGTAGAAAGTCTACCATAATGTCTTATGGTTGAAGCACCTTGACGATATCAGCATTAGTAAAAGTGAGCATCGTGTACAGTACAGTATACGCTGTGTGGCCTATCTCAAAGTCTTCTGTTGCACAGCACAACGATGCATCATTACAGTGTGGAGTGTGAGATTAGCCGCTGTCCCGGGTTACAGTTTGCTAGGAGTAGCATTCTCTTGTCCATGGCTACCGAGTTACAAGAATCTCAGAGCCATATATGGGCATGTGTCTCACAGAGATGATGTCACCAACGTCTGCAGGGGCTCCCTTCTCATTTGTGGGAATGTAAAGACAAGGAGTGGGTGTGTACTCCTCTGAGCCATAAAGATAGACGTAGGGCATGCAGATAGTGGAGTGTGTGGCTACACGAGAGATAGGCAGGTTTAGTTAAATGAAGTGAAACAAAACTTGAGGAAGAAGCATGTTACGAAATGATCTTTACAAGATAAATAGCTAAAGGGGAACTTTGCTGCTGTACGTTCAAAGTGGAATGAGACAGCAATTGAAGGAAAAGCCCCCGAAATAAAGGCATTGGCAGCTGTTTCAAAGCATCAGCATTAGATATACAGCACTAAAGGAAGAAAGAGAGAGGGAGCAAGCAACAGAGAAAGAGAGCAGGAGCAAAAAAAAACTAGACAGGGGAGAGGCTGCTTCCGTTCAGTGCTAAGAGTGTTTCTGATCTTACTAAAGGCTTCCTGTGTCAGCAGACTCAGCACCATGGGGAAGTCAGGTAAGTGGAAAACTGGACCCTAATAATATTAACTCTGACTGTATCCATTTGGCTGGAGTAAGAACTTGCTTGTTTACTATCTGTGTTTGTGGGCTTTGCTATCTTTGAAAAGTAGGACAAGGCAATGCAAACTTGCAAAAGAAAAGACTAAATTCTTTTCCTTTTAATGGTGCTTGCTGTGGAATTTTAAAATAAATTTTACTGATCATTAGTTAAGATTCACATTGCAGCATGGTAAGTGGATGCTGGCTGTTAGGCAGCATTGGTATTTGTATTGTTTGTGTGTGGCTATTTCAATGTGCCTATTGTGTAAGCACTCAAGAGACTGTGGTACTTATGAAAAGCCCAGTGAGTGATAGGCACCAGGCAGAGAGGGGGGTGATGTGGATTTTCTTCTCCATCATCTGTCACCGAGTAACACTCACTGTCTGAGGTCAGTCAGTCTCCAGGTGGTGAACTCACACTTCAGCTTGAGTTTGTATTCTGCAGCCATGCACGAATCTTCATGTTGCATCATCACGTGTCTTTTGTCAGATTTCTCTCTCTCTGGCTGCCTAACCCTTCCTGCCTCTCTCCTCTCTGTCTGTCAGCCTCAAAGCAGTTTTCCGAGGAAGTGCTGCAGTGCCATAATGAGTTCAGGAGGAAGCACCAGGCTCCTCCAATGAAGCTAAGCAGCAAGTTGAGCAGAGAGGCTACCCGGTGGGTTAATGCACACACTGATTAAATTAGAAACCTAATAAACAAGGACCACGCATATCAGTCATTGTCAAACTGCTCTGGATAACAGTGACAGCTTCGGCCTAACCTGTCAAATGAAATAACAACTAAATATAACAAGCTATCGAGGGTCTTGGTTTGTTTTTATTGTGATTAGCAGTTGTGTTGACAATTTATTGTTTTGAGTAAATGAAAACTTGATCAGTGCTGTCAGGAAGGATAGAGGCAACTAACTGTCTTAGATAATAGACTTTCAGTCCATTTCCTCAAGCATGCTGATGGTGCAATATCAACAGCAACATTAATTTGCTACACAAAATTTGCTACAACATGTGCTAAAAATGATACAGTACAGTCTACATCTCTGCTAATGTGTGTGTCTTTTAAATACTGTATTTGCTGTGTAATATCTATGATGATAAATACTTGAGTTTGTAGATAATCTACCATTTAAAGCGCAGCACAGTTCATTGGAACGTGATGAATGGTGCTTTTACACCTCCCTCTGTGTCAACTGGCGTTTTTAAAGGCGCTTACCAAAATTATGCAACGGTTTCACCCCTGTTCAGTTAAAGCCATCATTTGTTCATTCACAGCTGCGTGTCTCGAGGATAATTTGCAGATTCATAAATAAAGTTAGGAATTAGAACCTAATCCAACAAAATCAGTAGCAAAAGCTCACTGGACTTGTAATTGAAGAGCTGGAGTTTGTCTTTTCATCCGAAAAGCATCATTAACTCTTGTGATGAGGAACACCCTTGGCCTTTAACATCTGTGGTTCAGCCACACCATATTTTAAATAGAGACATGATGAATAACTTACCAGGTGTTGAACCTTGTCCCTGTAGTAACACCCCAGATTGTAAATTTGAGTAAATACTGTCACTAAATCAACACTGTAAACCTATAGCTTAGCATGTACACTTTTGCCATTGTACAGATTGAACTTAATGGAAATTTTGCATACACCCCTGATGGTCTTTTAACTTGTAATAATATCAACACAATTACCAAAAGCAATTGTTTAGAGGAATTAGTTTCTGTGCCTGCTTTGCATTTTTGCACACGATTAAACCTTCGAGGTAAGGATTTGACACTGTTTATCTTGGAGGGTGGAGGACAGCACAGTGCTTTTAAAAACTGAGACTTCTGGGAAGCCTAAATCTAAAGAAGTAAAGAGCTTTGAAGTACGCCACTCACAGCGGAAATCTTTGCGTGCAGGAGTGGATTTTGTTGCAGGATTCATAGCAATTTCAGCAGTGCTATCCACAACTTGCTTTGTCTCTGTCCACAGTTATGCTGAAAGTCTGGCCAGCACACGGATCCTGAAACACAGCGTGGAGTCCAGTAGAGGGAGCTGTGGAGAGAACCTGGCGTGGGCCTCCTATGACCAATCAGGTACATACAGTATATATACTCATGCACACACGCTCAATATACTATTCATAAAACTGAATGATTTTGTGTATATGCCCTCTTTGTCTTCCTCCTGAGATACACATCCATACAAAAGTTTAGTCTATGGGGCTTAAAGCAGACTGTCCTACCCTGAAAGTGAACAGCTGGGATGTATTTCCCCTCCGCGTGGGACTGTGTTTGAGAACTCAGACACTATGACTCACTGCAGAGATATTTCAGCGCAGGACAGTGCGATTCATAAAACATCTCCAGCAGTGCAGCACTGGGTGAGAAGCATTGTAAACAACATGTGCCCCAAAAGAGATGTGTAGCTCCAGGGGGAATTCTTCTTATATTGCTGTCATTCTGATCAATATGCACAACACAAGACCGATTTGGTTGTCCTTGAAGTTGAGGTTACACTTTGTCCCGTGCAGGAAAGGATGTTACAGACCGCTGGTATGATGAAGTGAAACAGTACAACTTCAACCGTCCTGGATTCTCCTCTGGCACTGGTGAGATTTACACACGAGAGGCTCTCTCTTACTTTCTTTCATATTCAGTTGGTGTCATTAGTAATCATCAAGTAATCATTAAAAATTTTCCGATATAAATATACAGTATATAACAATTAATAATATAATTTAGAAGAAGAAAAAAAACAGAGCATTTGTTGATGCATCGATAATTATTAATAATTATTATTAATAATTTTGATGATTAACTAATTAATTGTTTAAGTAATTTTTAAGAAAAATGTCATAAATTGAGTGAATATGTTTGGGTTTTGCACTGGTGGTTGAATAAAACAAGCAATTTGAATATGTCATCTTGGGCTTTGGGAAATTGTGATTGGCATTGTAAACTATTTAATATATATTAAATGTATCAACTAATCAGGGTAATAATTAATGGACCAATCAATACTGAAAAGAATCATTCATAGAAGCCCTGCAATTATAACAACTTTGCTCATCACATTGAACACAATGGGAAAACTGAATATTCTTTCAAACCTTTTTTTAGTTTAACCTGAATGTGCAAACATTAAATTAAACAGCAGTATTATGTATCACCATGTGTAAACCTGAAATCTTCATCTTTGCCCTTACACATTATATCAAACCCTTCTCATATGTTTTCATGTCTTATTGTCTTGTCTCATCTCTCCTTGTGTTTCTTTCCCAATGCATGTATCTCTATGTATTTATTTCTTGCCCTGTTTCTCTTTGTCATTTTCTGTTTACACATTGTCAGTTTCTCTGTCTTGGTTGATCATGTTTACCCAGGCATGGTCAAGGTTGTTGTTATTCCCCTGCTGATGTCACACCTCAGTCAGTGTGTGACTGTCTGAGTCAGTGACCAGCCATGGGGAAACTAAGGGGAAATCACGGTCTTCTGTATCACTTCTCAGCCCCCATGTCATTTCAAGTCCGACTTAATTCCTCCAGATGGTTTCCCATAGCCCCAGACTCTAGTGTGCATGAGTTTGTGTAACTTAATCACACATGAAGCAGATCACTCCTACGACACATCACAATGATTTACATTAATTCATATAAAGTTGCCTGATAGAGAAAGAAAATAAGAAAGTGTACAGGGAGGTTTGGGACTGATGAGTGAGACAGGAATTAGGATTCCTTCGTCTGTAAATATTTAGAGGAACTGCACTCAGCTTCAACCATGTCCTAACAGTCTTGTTTTTTTCCACAGATTTTTCTGCCTTTTAATTTCTTTCTATTTTTGTCTCATTTCACTCACCGCCTAGGTCATTTCACAGCAATGGTGTGGAAGAGCAGTAATAAGTTGGGTGTCGGTAAGGCTACTGCATCAGATGGTTCATCCTTCGTGGTGGCCAGATACTTCCCTGCTGGAAATATCACAAACCAGGGACACTTTGAAAACAACGTCCTCCCAGCAAAATCCAGCACCTAACGACGTCTCGATCCCCAACACTTGACTCAAGCCCAAAGGCATTTATTCCATTTTTCCAGGAGAGTCTGAAGTTATCTGCCTGCACTGCTATGAAGGATACTCAGGAGAGCACCACTTCTTGCCTAGTAGAGATCCAAACTATCTTGTATGGATTTTTTTAAAGATGAAATGCACTCAGGCTTCCAATCCTATGTTTGTCATTTGAAAAAAGACCTGTGTTTGATACAGTGTTATGAAGAAAGCACTACTGTCTGACATTGCTAACAAAACATTTTCAGTAAGCATTTTGATTGTTTAATCTTGATTTTGACGGTCATTTACATTGCCTCTGACAGTATTTCATTCATTAATGTCAATGTTTTTTTTTATTTTTACACACTGAAATACATCATAGCCTCACATCCGTATTTGAGTAAAAATGAGAATTAAGTTATTCAAAGGGACAGGCTTTACGCATTTACACGTGGAGTCATTGCCTGTAATTCAAAGCTGATGACTCAACGTGCGTGGTATGTGTTTGTGTTATTGCGACTACTTGTCAAAGCCAACCCTGCAGTCCCAGGTATGTGTTTTGTACTCTAATCAGTTTTCTACAATAAAGTTGATAGATTGTCAGAAATGCAGTTGTCATCTGTCTGGGTACATCTGTGTCATCTGTATTGCGTGATATTATAAGAGAGTAAGAAACTGAACAAAATGAGTTTAATTTCATAATGACACATTCACTTAAAAAAATGTGCTGGCAAAGTGTAACTTCATGGAGTATGATTAATATGGGAACACTTTAGACAATGTAAGCAGTTGTATACGTAAACACTGATTAATGAGCTTTTTTCTGAGGTTGGTATTAAAGGATCTGAATAATTGGGAGACTTAGCAGTGCAAAGTATTCCTTTAATATCTGCAGGCTGCTTCTGCAAAAACATTACATGTAAAGCAATTATATGTAATGGTAATATTACAATGCAGTATACTTGCAATGCTTCCTTTTAAAAAGCCATTACCAGAAATCATGTTTTTGTTTTTGTCTTGCCTATTTCAGAATTCACCCAGCCGTTGGCATCTGCCACACATGAACAACATGATGATATAACACCGTTCACATTAAAAGCCCAATGAGAAAATGTTTTAACAATATAAATTATTTTTCCATGTGAAGACCTTTTGTGTGTTCTTCATTTGTTCACACTTAAAAAATATAGGGCTATAAACCCTTAACATCAGCATCAATAAAACAATAGCTTAGACTATGTTGTTACAACTGACAATGAATTGATAGATTTTACTTTAAGAAAAAAGTTTTAATAGGCCTTGTGAGTTTGCAAAATGTGAAGGACTGTGCTGCTCCTAATGTTAAAACAAGTTACAAGCCATCTGCTATCTTTTCAGTAAAATCAATCGTACAATGCAGCCACAGCCCACGCAGGAACAAACTTTATTTAGCAGATATTGGGGATGCAACATACAATAGCAGCGATACAGAAGAGTCAGTGGCGTTTAGACTGTATAGGCTGGAGGAGGGGGTCAGGAGTCATATCGTCCTCACCACTCACATGGTCAGCTCCTACGTGGAAAAGGGAGAGAAAGACAGAAGAAGACAAAAAGAGAAAAGAGATTTAAACAAGAATGATACAGTTGGTAAAAATGAAATATGAATTATTATGAATAAATAAAACTGAGTTGAAAACAAAGCTGATTTTCCTTCATTAAATGAGAATACAAAACAGTCTTCACTACTATTGAAAAGAAGCCACTCTGTATGCCACACTGCTTCAACAAATACAATTCTCTGGGATAATCAGAATGAAATGCTCTGTTTTTACTTAGCCAAGCTTTGCCAGTAATCTAAAGACAGCTTAATCTCGCTTTCTGGCCCAAAACAAAATCAACTGCGTCACTTAGGCAACTCAGTTATCTCAGTGTGAGTTGTTGCTGCCACCTAGTGGGCATCAAACTGCACTGATGACCTACAGAACGGTAGAGGTTGCTTAGTTACTGGGGAGAAACTCTACTTGTCATTTGTCCTCTGCTCTTTGTGTCCGTCCCCCCCCTCCATGCACTCCCCGCTCACTGGCTATGACTCATTATTCTGTTCACCCTGCCCTCCCTCTACCCTCTCACTCTTCCTCTCTCACTACCTCATTCCCCCCTCCTTCCTCCTCACCATGATAGCATTCACAATGTCATTCTTGTTGTGTTTCAGTGCACGAACTGCCTTGGCTCGTGACACATTGGCCTGAGCCATCACCAGCTCGATATCCCTCTGCTCAAGACCTCCCTCATCAACCTGATGTACAGAAAGTGAGAAAAAGAGAGAGAGAGAGAGAGATAATAACAGTATAAAAGATATTAAAGAACGCTACAACATACTGTACTGACATTAGTTTGATAGGTGTTCAGAAACAACAGTTTAGACAGAAAGTACCTCTTCTTCCTCCTCTTCACTCTCTTCCTTGATGGTGAGGCTGGGTGGGACAGGTGGGGCCAAGGGAGAAGAGGTCACAGGCACCTTGAATTTCTCTGCGGCTGCTTTGTGAGCCTGCTGAGATAGGTCCTCAATCTGAGAGGAGAGGAGAGGAGAGGAGAGGAGAGGAGAGGAGAGGAGAGGAGAGGAGAGGAGAGGAGAGGAGAGGAGAGGAGAGGAGAGGAGAGGAGAGGAGAGGAGAGGAGAGGTTGAGAGACAATACAATACATGAACTGAATCTTGAATATCTAAGAAAGAAAGAGAAAAAAGACTTACCTTTGCCTCTCCAAATACAATGTAAATGTCAGATGCAGGGCTTTTGAACACATCTGGTCTGCTGATGACAAACAAGATACTCTTGGACTTCCTAATGGTTATTCTGGTCACACCATGGACTGGCTTTAGACCAAGTTTAGACATGGCCTACATACACATACAGCAGCAGAGAGAGTGAGAGAGAAAGAGAAAATAACACAAATGAAACACTAGTGTAATATACACTCCACTTGATATATTAAAATACTTTTATACAGCCAGTAGTCGGACCTTGCGGGCCTTCTTCTCACTGCGGCTCTGTTTTGGTCTGTTTAGCCCTTCATCTGCAAAGGAGACAGACTGTAGGAAAAAAACATATATGAATTACTTTACTGTAAAAATCTAGGACATTTTCATAAGTTTTGCTAATGTGCTAATTTGCGATCTGTCAATTTGACTAATATCCCCAAATGTGACTCATCTTGTAAACGGCAGTTTTCGCCGCAGTTTTGCTGATGCCAGACAGTTTTGCTTTCTCTTGCACACACAGGAAGCAATGCATTTTATGTTTATAGCAACAACAGTAACAGCAATTTGCTTAAAGTACAAAAAAATACAAATGTATCATAACTAGCATGACCTCCCATGGCTAAAAGAAGATTCTTAAACTTCATTGACTGAAAATATAAAGCAGGTTGTGCAATAGCAGGTAATCTCTGGGAAGTGCACAAATAAGCTTATATACCATGACTCCTTATATACAGAAGGACAAATCATGTTTTATGTTCTCTTCAGCTTTAATTGTAGCGTCAAGATCTCCCCATAACATGCATTCAAGTTTTCAGTATTTAAGCAAACAGTTTCCTCCTGATTTCAAAATCATTGTCGGGATCTTGAAAAAACTATTTTCTTAACTCAATCCCAAAGTTAAAAATATATATAGGTAACTCAGTACAGGGGAAAAAAATAGTTTCCAATAAAGTAGGATGAACAGCCTCACCTGGGGCTCTGATGGTCTCAGTGGTTCTGGCTCCTCTAGCTCAGGCACTGACCCCTCACTCTCAGACTCATTGCAGGAAGCTAATATGGAACCTACACAAGAACATATCCAACACACATTCAAGTACATGTAAATGAAGGGTACCATATCCTATATGGCCATAGAAACTAATCACCATAGTAAAAGTAATAAGGGCATTAGTGACTCATTAGTGCTATGCTGATGAGCATTCATTTTTTTTTAAATCCCAAAGCTCATTTAATCAACATCAGGGAATTTAATTAGGCTATGGAGAATACATTTCATTATATCTCCATACCATGTGATTTTTACATTATATTTAATGGCAACGCACTCTTCATCCATAAATCAAACAGTCAACTATATCATGCAGAGAATGCATTTCTTTTGTAAATGTCATGAAAGCATAGCTAAATAAATGTTACATAGGAGGTCAGAAACAACTTACAATTGTTATTGAAAGAAAGGTCAATCTCTTCTGCAATCTTGTGGCTGTGGTTGATTGGACAGCCTGACTGTCTGTCAGATATTAGGTGGGCAGAGAAAGGCTGTATTTCCCGCTGATTGGATGGACCAGACTCTCTCTGCATGGCTCCATTCCTGTTTCCTGCCACTCCTCTGGCCTGAGATCTGTGACCACGTTGAGGCATTCTACCATCATCCTCACTGTCTGTCTCCTCCTTAGCCAAACTGGGACCTTGCAGGGCAAACAGCAAATTGATCATTTTTGTATTAGGTAGCTCTCATTTGACTTTGTTTTAACACACTTTCTGATTATTTTATATTGCTTCAAACCAACAAACCAGGGAAATATAGTGACTGTTTTTTCTTTTTTCATAACAATCCCAACTTGAAAAGCATCTTTTTACTGTTGCCAGAACTGACTGTAACAAAAATGATAAAGGATTCCTCAGTGTGTAGTGCACTGTGCTATCAATCTAACAAGCCATCATTTCTATACTCACCTCTGCACCTGTCTTGTGTGGTCCATGTGCAACCTTGCTTGATTTGTTTGTGAGGCTGGATGTTGGGATTAGGCTGAGACTGGGGATGGAAAATAGAGTCTGGAACACATGCTGAATCGAGAGTCACAGGCGCGGGTGAAGTCGACTCCTGGGTAGGCTGGGACAGGCTTAACACCATGGCAGTGGAGAATGAGGGTGAAGAGACACTTGTGGTAGAAGTAGTTGATGCAGAAAGGACAACAGTGACCTCTTGGAGGTTGTTGTGAGGAAGAAATTGGGGATCAGGGGCTTCTTGTGTCCGGGGGGAGGTAGAGCAAAGCGGTGGGGTGGTGTGGCACATGGACAGTGAAGGCTGTTGCTGGGCTGAGAGGACAGGTTGGGATTCCTGCACAGGTGTGGGAAGATCATCCTCTGGCTCTGTTGAGGAACATGGTAGAGGAGAGGAAGAGGAAAGAGGAGATGGTGAGGAAGACAGTGGAGTCAGAGAGTATGATATGGTATCATGGGTAGGTGGGATTTGGCCAGCATCTATGTTGTTGTCATTAATATCCACTGTGATTCCTCTCTGACTATCAGACAGGGGTCTGTTATCAAGCACTTCCTGTTCCTGATGCAATTCTTGGTTAATTGCTAAGACAACATTGAGGTTGTCTGGGGTATGTGTGGGAGATTTGCAGAGTCCATGTATAGGACTTTTGACCTCAGGACTGGGACTGTTATCCCCCTGCATCTGTGAACCAAACTCATCTTTGTTTGTCCCAGATGTCTTCTGTTGACAATCCGATGATGAAGCTTTGTTGTTTGCCTTTCGGCCTGTCTTAGTTTTAGAATTGTCTGTATCCCCCTTTGACCATCCATCTGCTGTGGTATTTAATGGAACAGCAGGTTTCTTTGGATCATCAACAGATTCAGGGCTAGAGTCACCATGATTGCCTTTCTGGGATGCCCTGTGTTTGTTCTGCTTCCCTCTCCTCCCTTTCTTAGCAGCAATTGTTTTTTCTGTGCAAAGTTCCCCTTTAGGGGTGTGACATGGAAAGTGCTCTGGGACATTCTGTGCAGGAGAGGTTTTTCTTTCCTTTTTGTTCTTCATATCTTTCTCCTCACCTCTCTTTTTTGCTTTCTCTTCTGCTTTTTCTTCCTCGTCTTTTACCCCTGAGTTACTAACAACACATTGCTGCCCTCGAAAGGCATCTGTAGTCTTTGGTTCATCAACAAGTCTGTCAGTCACAGGACTGACATTGCCTTTTCTTTGGTCTTCAGTCGGAGGCTTCACCATCTCTGGTTCTGACTGGGAACCAGTATTTTCCATCTTGTCTTGCCAAGCTCTACTTGGTCTGGATTCGTTAGATTTACATTTAGGAGTAAAGGAACCAAATGATCCGTGTAGCAAAGAAAATGCTGTACTACTCTCTGGAGTGATTGTCTGACACTCTGGACTAGTATGACATCTTGACTTGGCTTTATCTGGTGAACTGAGATGCTGGTTTGTTACAGCTTTGTTCATGTGAGTTTCAACTAATGGCACTGAGATGCTACAGGCATCTTCATTTGAGGATGGTGCCTGTGTTGTATCTGATGCCTGGTTTATGGAGCTGTCTTTTTGTTCCCCTTCATCTGGAATTGTGTCAGAAACCTGAGACGGCATCTCCTCAAGTGGAATATTAGACACAGACTCTCTAACACTGACACTCACACTCTGGGGTCTCACTTCCTCTGATAGAGCATTCAGACTTTCACACATGGCTACTTCCAAGGAGTCAAAGGCAGAGTCATTGTTATTGTTAGAATTCTTCCAAGTGTCTTGTATTTGTGTGTGCATGTTATCTCCATCATTGTCTGGATTTAGATTACTGACATCATCCTCCGGAAATCTGGAGCTTCCATCCTCCCCTCCGCCTGCTTCTGAGATCTCCTCAATGGACTTCCAGCTAGCCAAGTTGGACTCAGAAGTTCCCTCTCCTACTAATTCTTCATCCGCCATCTGGTCCCTCTTTCCACACAGACTGTTGTTGTCTTCCTCATCCAGAACAGAACCCAGAACATTGTCATAATTTTCACACACTTCCACAGCCGTCTGTGTGCTTTGGCCCTCTGTGTCACACATGAGCAGACTCTCATACCTCTTCCCCAGAGACAGGGAGAGGGACTCCCCTGCTCCCCAGACACCAAACCCAGCCCCTGATCCTAATCCTAGACCGAACCCCAGCCCCATTCTGTCATCGCACCATGCCCCAGCTCCAGGATGCATCTCCCTGCTCCCGCCCCTGCTGTCTGTTTCTGAGTTTTCCCTTTTGGGCGAGATGGCAAGGGGGTAGTGTGGGGATCCAACAGCTCCCAGCACCCCTTCATCAGTACTCAGGGTGTTTTCTCTCAGGTTCTCCTGGGCAGAGTCACCAGGGGTCAGGGCCAGATTGTCAGCAAGTTCTGAGATGACCTCTGGAGAGGCAGAAACAGGGATATTACTGGGGTTGGGACTAGGTTCTTTTGGGCAGGAGAGAAGAAGAACACCTTTATTCAAGTCATTGGTGGCAGAATCAATGCTTCTACACTCCACACTCATAGACTCAGCTGAAGTATTCCCATTCCTCTGGTCAAGCTCAATGTCAGACTCCCTGTGAATACTGGTCCTACATGTGTCCTCTGCCCCTCCAGGCACATCTGATTTATTGGAGAAAAACTTTGATAATACAAGTCTACTTGCTCCTACAGCCCTGTGGCTTTCTGGCTGATAATGGCGAGGCTTTATGAGCAATTTGAAAGAGTCTCTTTCTGGTTTTTCTGTGGATTCCCCCCCTGAATAATCATTGCTCTCTTGCAAATCATCATCTTTCATCTGGGGATTTTCCTCAGCCAATTCTTCCGGAAGAACTGAACTGTTAAGGTCTGCTATCTCCTGTGCAGAAGCGGCAGAAGGAGGAGAGGTGTGGAACTCAGCAGCAGGGTCAGGTGGAGCATACATGACAACAGTAGTGGTGGAAGGGTTCAAATGAGAGCTGTCTTTAGGGTGCTCAAGAGGGTTGGAAGAACCAGAGATATCCATCATCTCACTTTCACTCCCACTTTCGTCCATGTTGCTGGAGGACTCTGGTTGACAAGAAATAGCTTCTGAAGGACCGAATGGTGTCTGGTGATCCGCTGGTTGGTCTGTGCTCATGTGCATGTGCAAAGGTTTTGTCTGATCTGTTCCACTGGTAGATTCCAGTTCAGGTTCATCCAGAGCAATGGATTCAGAAAGACAGGTCGTTTTGGGGGGATCCACAACTTTGTCTGTTGTCAGTTGTGTGTGCAAAGGCTCAGTCTGACCTGTTCCAGTGGTAGACCCCTGTTCAGGTTCTGTTTGGACTTCAGTTAGATCAAGTGCATCCAATGGTGTGGGTTCTATTGATTGTGCATGCCTCTCAGTGCTGTATAGACGTTCATCTTCCTCCCCATTATAGGAGGCAGAATCTAATGAGTCATCTGTATCGTCTTGGAAACAGAAGGCTTCATCCAACCCCTCATTGATAGATGTCTCTGAAAGTGAATGAAGGAAGGATGCTGAGCTGTCCTCCTCTGTAGGATCCTGCACTGCTTTGTGATCACACTTCACATCAGCCTCTTCTTGCTCTTCTTCTTCCACCTCTTCCTCCTCTTCTACCACTTTAACCTCTACCTTAGCTTCCTCACCTGCCTCATCATGCTCTTCACCATCATCATCTTCATTATTTGTATCATTGTCACCACCGTCAGCAGAGCCATTAGCATTGCAATCACCATCGTCGTCATATTCATAATCATCATCATCCTCTTCTTCATCATCATCATCATCATCGTCATCTTCGACATCTGCCTCCTCCTCTCCTGCTGCATAAGCATTAACATCCTTCCCTTCATTGATGTCATTACCTTCTCCGATATCATTCTCATCCTCCGTGGGGAAGAGGGTGATTTCCATTGAATCAGCCTTAAAGATAAGGCTGGTGTGGAGGGGAAAGGAGATGAGGGAGGCAGGGATCATCATTTCCTCCACTGGTATATCATCAGCACAGGCTGCCTGGGAGAGCATGAAAGAACTGGGTCCGAACCTACCAAAGGCTCCAGGACAGAAGGCATCCAGGGGGCTGACAGGTGAGTCAGGGCTAAGGCTAGATGAGGCCATGGTCATGCTCTCTGTGTCAGGAGTCAAGGCAGTGGAGGGTAGTTGTGGGTGGTCATCCATCTGTCCATAATGTTCCTCTGATACACATGCCTCCAGTTGAAGTTTCAGGCCTGTCTGCAAGGCCCTAGAGTACTCTACTCTCTCTGCACTAGTCTCTTCCAGTGGGCAGAGCGAGCTTTCAGACTCTCCCCCATCTTCCTGGGAGTCAGTGCTACGGCTGCTACTGCTCCTTAAAGGAGATGTATTGTCAGTCACCCAGCAAGGACGACAACTTTCTCTGGAAATCTTAATCTCTTCCTCTTTTAGAGCCTCTTCCTCCTCGAGGATCACTGTCCCTGTTATACCCATCCGTGAATTCATGACAAAATCATCAGGACGGTACAGGCAGAAGCCTCCTGCCTTTTCCTCCTCCCGCTCTGGACATGCTCGTCCCTTTTCCTCCGCAACTTCATCTCCAATCTCCGATAAGGAGCCCACAAAGCAAGCAGGGGCCTCCTGTGCTTCTTCTGTGAGGAGCAGGTTAGGAGAAGTGGAGGGGGAGGTTGAAGATGTGTAAGAGGAGGTCCAGCTGCCTCCCTCTGCTGTGATATAAGAGCCAGAGGGAGAGGTGAGAGGGGAACAGAGGTCCTCGCTGTCTGAGGGAGAGCCAGGGGAGAGTGGGCAGACTGGAGAACCAGGATATGAATGATGTTTAAGGTGCAAAGAGCGGGAGGCCATCTTGATTGGGGTTGAAGGAGCAGTATAGTATAGGTCAGGGTCAAGAGATGAGGGCACACCCACTCGTAGTGGGTCAACAGCATAGGCTGGCTCAGAGAAGGACAAAGCAACTGGACAGACCAGCTCAGAAAAAGAAAGGGAAGGCACTTCGTCTTGAGAAAGGGTTTGACCCTCTTCCTGGCTGTCTTTCAAATTGTCATCTGTTCTGATTGGCTCTGGGGAGAAAGAGGGAGGGAATAGGGGGTTCTGAAAAGTGGAAGGGAGTGTGATTGGGGGCTGCACAGGGTCTTTTTGCTGATCCTGCTGTTTTTGAGGGATTTGGGTTTGGTTTTCCTCTTTGCTGGTTTCCAGCTGGGTCTCCTTTGCTTGTGACTGAGGACCTGAAAAGCTTGGAATAGCTGGCAAAGGGATAGCCTGACCACTTGGCATAACCATGGGTTTTCTTTTCTGGATCTCTGTTGTTTTGAGTAGTGTCTCTTGACCCATCACCACCCTTGTGTCAATGGTCTGTGGCTCTTGATAGTCACTCTCCACCTCAGAACCAGTCAGGACCTGAGGAAACAAATTATACATACATAATAAAGTTCATATCAGCATACCAATAAAATGTGTCTGGTGGTATATCTTCTGTAAAATTGCAGACATCCAACACACAAAACAATACACACCTTGATTCTCTCCATCTTAACAGGGACATGGCGGCCACAAGGTCCATGACCACCTAACTTTCCAGACAGTCTCGGTGTGTTGTTGCGATGGTCAGAGCCTTCAGGTTGAGGTCTTGGAGTACCAGAGGAGCTAGGTGTTGCATGAAATATCCGTGGTCCAAATGGAGAGGTGCATGCTGGGAGTAGCTTCTGAGGAGTACTGGGAGAAGGGCTAGAACCACTGTCACTAGGGGAGGAGCCACTGTCACTAGGGGTGGAGTCAGTAGACTGGTGTCTAGTCATGTCTGAAAAACAGGGGGGGATACAAAACAAGTTTAAATAAAAGGAAGGAGCAGTTGCTTCAAACTTAAATTAAGGAAACTGTCTACTTTGGCATATTTATGGTACATTTTAACTGTAGCAAGGAATTAACAAATAAGTGAGATCAATTGCGCTGACTGAATTATCTCAGTAACACGACACTAGACATAATGTGGAAGGCTACGCCTCCTTGCTTGTACAAGAATATACTTTTTAATCTCTTCAGTTGAACTTTTCTTCTCCCACACACTCAGAGAGAGCTCCAAAAAATATCACCCAAATGCCAGTCAGTAGATTAACCAAATATCCCTCAGCTCTGTGTGCAGATGGCTTTGGAGAGCAAAGAAATCACCAAGAATGAAAAACATAGACAGATATGAACAGGCTGTTTTGGAAGTGATTAAACCTGCCTGTAGTGTTCCACCATAAGGCTAGACTCAAGACATGGAAAACAACGCTTCTACTCTACAATAACTTACTTTACATCTCCAAGTTTCTCTGTCTCTCTTTTTCTGTCTGTATCAACATGCACAATTGCACAATTATCCAGAGGCAAACAAACTCAAGCCATTGCATTATGGTGTTCTCTGTTCTCTTGGCCTTCTAGACCATTCTATCATCTTCACAACTGTCATAAGGAATGGAGAAATCAACGAGATGAAAGGACAGAGAAATGGGGTCAGGATGAGTGGAGGGAGCAAGAAAGGAAAAACAAATGGAGGGAGAAGATGGAATAAAAGACTGTATTCTTCATTTGTTTCAGCTCCACTGCTTATCTTTAACAATTTTGTTATGTCAGAGTGATTACCATAACACTAAAGTATACATTTACTGAAATATCCCTGAAAGATGCAATGTAAGCCTCTTTTTCAATAGCACACATGAAGGGAACAGAACCTTAATTTTCCTTCTTAACTGGGCCATTGCCATGGTGACCTCAGTCCACATGCTGATTGGCCATTATAACACACAAGTGGCTTAGCTCAGATATCACTTACTAATTCACTCACTGTTCTATATCCCTTCCTTTGTCTCATTTCCTCAAAATTACTTTATAAATCCTTTTCGTATTACATAAAGCTGCTTCTCCTTGTTTCACTTTTAGTTGTGACTCTCTCGCCTCCATTTTCTTTTTTTTTCTGCACAGAGCATATCTCCTCCTCTTGATGCTCTTCTGCCCTGCCTGTGGTGGTGGCAAATGCAATCATCAGCACTTAGCAGCCTTGTCTGATTGCTGCCCCAATTATAAGCTTTAGGTGTGTTTGTGTGCGTGCTGAGTCATTTGTCAGAGACTAAAACCTGCCACTAATCGGAAAGATGCACAGTTAAGCATGTACAAAAGCCAACTCCTGCTCTACACTTACATGTCAACCCAGTCTCACGGCAGTTCATTGGTTCCTCCTGAATTGTCTAATAAAAAGGTCAGGCCGAGATTCAGTGGCAATATACACAGGCAAACAACAAACAATGTTTAATCTATATGTGACTTATAGAAATTCAAGCAAAACAACTACTTTGAACACATTAATAAATACTGTATATTGGCATTAGAATCAAATGTAAGAACTGCACATTGTTGGAGCTACTGTTTTGCTAGGCTGCTAAATAAGCCAGCGACATGTATTATTTATGCTGGCAGTCTCCGTCTCTTAGCTGCAGATTCACTGCTGCTAACAGTCTGTGGATGTCTGCCTCTCTTCCCCTCCTTGGCCCGGCCTGCAAGTCTTCTCTGGGAGGAGGCAGTGAAATCGAGTACCTGGCTTGCCGTAGGATGAGCAGGCCGCAGAAAGCTGAGCAGACTGGAGCTGCGTCACAGAGGCTGCAGCGCTGGCCTGTCAGCCCCAAGGGGAGTCTCTATTTCATCTACTGCTCTGTTTAAGCCTTGCAGCAGAGACACCCCAATAGTCGCACATGCTTCTTTGCCTCTCTCCATAAGAACACCCCCTCTTTAGTCATAATCAAGCCTCTAACCTCTCCTTTTCATCAAGTATGTGCCAAAATACAAGTTGCAACTAGAGCATCTGACAATTCTTTTTCCTCCCTCCCCTCCCAAGATTCAGGCCAAGAAGGCTTAAAATAATTCCAAGCCTATGAACATATCATCAGGGCAATGATAACGTTAGAGCAGGAAAATTTCCAAAATAGCAAACCACTGTAAACTACTTCCAGCAGAGAGGAGGCAGGGCGTTTCTGTGATAGCCATTAAGGTTATCCATCATGACTGTCAGATGTTTACTACAGTATACTCTACTCGCTAGCTAGCTAGCTATAGCCTATTATGTGCAATAACTGTAAATGACACAGTAGTCACAAGACTTTGTTCCAATGACGACACTCTCACTCTGACCATTATTGCCTGGCTGTAAATAAGGTGACATATACAATACAATCTTGACCCTCCCAATCTCTCATCTCATCGCACTGACACAACCTTATCTTCTCCTATCTCTCTCCCTATTCTCATTTTACTTATTTCGTATCATCAGATACACAGTAGCAACGTGAGCAATATATTTATGACAAATGCTTGTGTGCTTGTGTGGTTTGTGTGTTCCTACAGAGTGCTGCCATGCTGCTGTGTCATGTTCCTGCTTGGAGGTTGGGGGAAGGGAGGAGCCACTCTATGCTTACAGCTTTCAAAATTGCTTGGGAGGTGTGGATGCAGATGGGGTGGCGCCAGTGTTAAAGATGGGGCAGCAGGATGAGGGATATGGGGTGAGGTTAGGGTAAGGGAAGATGGGTATGGGGTTCTGATGAGGATGGGCTGGAGGGAGGACAATTACACAAAGCTTTTTGAAGTCATTTAGACAAGATAATGTTTGTTAATAGGGATTTGGTGATGGGGAGTGCACAGAGGTGGCAGTTCTGGGGTGGAGGCTGCTAATAGCTGGGAGCTGGAAGGGGAGACAACATGCGGTTAAGTATGGAGGCTAACATGCAGCTGTATCACAGCTTACTCAGACTGCACATGTCAACAGACAGACAGAAATGACCCCACATGGCAGTTTCAAGCAGATAGTATTTGCCTAACAGTCTCTTACACGTTCACTAGCCCAGTAGTCTATATGTGCCATGCTTTTTATCCTGCTAACTCTCCCCTTCTCGCCCAATCTATTTAACCCTATCTAATTGCTCTACATTTCCCCTTATCTGCTCTCCTCGAAATATGTCCTTGTCTGTGTTTGATCGCATCTACCTGCTTAATTACCTCATTCTCCCTTCTCCATCCCCAACCCCAGATGTCCTACCTGGTCCAGGGAGCCCTGTCTCCTCAGCTCCCTGCTCTGGATGCTTGTCGGTGGGGACAGTTCTGTGAGAGCTCTCCCCCGGCATGCTTCTCGCTGGCTCTCTTTAGCTCTGACGCAACAATAAACCATACAGCCGGAACAGACAAGGTGAACAGGGAGGAGTGAGAGAGTGAGTGACAGTGGAGAGGGAGAAAGAAGAAGAAGGGGAGGGGGGACCTGAATGCTCAGCGACCCAACACTCAGTTGTTCCCTGCAGCACGTGTCTAAGTGTGTGTGTGTGTGTGTGTGTGTGTGTGTGTGTGTGTGTGTGTGTGTGTGTGTGTGTGTGTGTGTGTGTGTGTGTGTTTGTGTATGAGACAGACAGACAGACAGAGAGAGAAAGAGTGAGAGTGAGAGATGGGAGTATAGACTGGTCTCTCTGTGGTGCAGCACAGTGATGCTGTTGTGGGCGTGTGTTTTAGAGCCTCATGATCTGAATGTGTGTGTGTGCGTGCGTGTGTGTGTGTGTGTGTGTGTGTGTGTGTGAGAGAGAGTGTATGTTCTGAGAGGGAGCTGCAGTATCCTCTCCCCAATTCCTTCTTTCCTCCCTTCCTCTCTCCCATCCTTCCACCCTGTATCTCGCTCCCTCTTCTCTGCCCCTCCTCCCCTTTCAGCCAAGCTATGACTGGATCTTGTGGGATGATGTCAGCAGATTTCCACTGCTCTCTCAGTGCTGCCCTCAACCTTGAAGGAAAGGACCAGTACTGCAAAAACAAGAGGAAAATGGAGAAATTGAGCAAAGGAGTTGGATTCAAAGAAAACAAAACCAACAGAGGGGAAGAGAAACAGAAAGCACAGACAATTAAAAGGGCCGAAACGAAACCTACAAGTATACTGCTAATTATACCATCTGTCTCCTGCTCTGATTGCATCTCCAAGGAATCAATAAGGAGACATCTCACCCCCGAGGGCAAGCTCTAGCATCTGTTTCTGCTCTCCATCTTAACCACCTCTCCATGATCAGCAGTGGTAGTTTCCATGGCAACCTAAAAGTTCCCATGATAAAAAGCCAGCTCAGCAGAAGTGCTGCTTTAATGGATAATGACATAGCCTCTGTGCAACCCGGTTGACCTCAACAAATATAGCTGCTGATAGACTTACAGCTTAAAAGAAGAAAAAAGTGTTTGTGAGTGCTCTACTTACATTATCATCTGTAGGTCTCCTGTTCACTGCAGCACTTCTCAGGTATCAGTCAAAAGCAGAGCAGGAACAATATGTTTTATCAATACTGTCTGTTTCATATTAAAATACTGTTTATGTGACGTATTGAGTAGCAATACAGCTTCACTGCTTTATTGTGAAGGAAACTGGCTGCACCTGCTATCCCATCAGACAGGAGATGCTACGACCAAGGGGTTCAATACTGGAAGTGCTAGCTGGGCTCTTTGTCATCAGTCCATTAAATTGATCCATTAATCTCAATATCGGGAAGAATGAGGTAGGCATCATGGCCCTAGATCACGTGACGGTTTGTCAGAGTAACAATTCATTTTCGTGTTTGTCCTTTCTTGTAACCTCATTTGCCACTGTGGCTCCCACTCTAGTTGAACTCCTTTTCTTTCCTCTGGCCTGGCTTGCATTTGTCAGTCTTCTTCCCTCTGCCATTTAACAGCCTCTGATGTCAGAGTGCTGCTGCTGCCTGTGATGTTGTGTACGCAGTTTCAGGGGTCAGCTTTCATCTGGGAGTTTTACCCCAGCTGTTGCTTCACAATAATGCTTCTTCTTTTTTTTAAACAAATATAGATTCAGTATGAAATTTCAAAATATTCTTTTTAATTTTACAGAGTAGACACTAAACATGTACACATTTATCCACAACCAAAGCCTGCTGCATTTATTAATTTTAATGCATCTTATTTCAGGTTTAATGACCTAAGCACTGGATAAACAAAATAAGTTTTCTTTTTTTTTGTTAGCAAGGCTGTGAGAAGACTCAACCCTGCTCCAATTTTTTTTGCTAATAATACTGATACACTCACACACACCAGTATGCCAGAGAGGTGTGCCACTAACTGTCAGATGTGAAATGCAGCATATTCTGTCTAAATCCTTCACCGAATACAATTGACTGCAACAAGCCCCTGACTGCCCCAACATCCTGAATCGGAATCCAACAAGGCATACAATCAATCTCGTGGGAATTAAAAGACAAAACAGGTAAAAAATGGAAATAAAACTATTTATTTCTTTACAAGACAACACACATTCACAAAGATAATTAAGTTATTTCAATCAATTCACGTGATGATATTAAGCCGCATTAACGTTCTGGCCAAAATTATACAAATGGCCTGGATGCTTCTGTTTTGACATGTCACTCGCAGATGCAAAGACTTATTTCATTTCTACAGAAAGATCGGCGTTGTGTTTATTTCCGTCTTTCTCTCTAGCTCCAAAACTCTTGCTCGACATCACCATGGAAACAGGGAAAGCCCCACACGTTGCCAAGGGAACCAGAGTTAAAATATGATTTTTTTTTTCCTGTGGCAAAGTATGAGAGAGCTTTTCTGCAATGCTGCTCCGTTCGGACTGTGAACGTGGGTGTGCGTGTGTACTCCCCGTGGTCCCATTTGGTTGGGAAAGCTCTGAATCAGCTGAGTCTGCAGATCTGCTCAAGACTGATCGGTTCACTTGGCCATGTCCTCGGCCACAGCCTTCCCCATTTTATCCTTCAGGTATGCCAATTTCTGCCAGTCTGTCTTCAGCTCCAGCCACTCATAATATGGCACCTGAAAAGAGGACAAAAAGGATGGATTTGAAAACATTTCTTTAAAGAGCTACTGAGCAAGTACCTTCTCATTATCAGTTTAGTGCTTAAGAGAACGCACGTGTGAAACTAATTTTATAGTCATCATATTCACAATGCTGGTTTTCAGTCTCAGGTAGACATAGTTGCTCAGTTAACACATCCTTCAGCAATGCAAACCTGAGAGGAAAGCGATGCTCCATTGGCTAAGGAGAGTGCCCTAGATGAGAGCGAGAGCTTGGATTGGCCTAGATGAGAAAGAGTTACGGCAGGAGCTCTATTTATACCAGAGGCTGCAGCGGAACCCACCTGACTCTCAGCTCTACTGAAGTATTGGGTCTATTGTTTGCATTTTACTGTGAGATACAGCAGCAGTAGTGCTGCTTCTCTGCCTCTGTCGATTGAAATATTACCCTCTATCACAGCCAACACAACACACCAGAATATTCATTCTGCAATTAGTGAGTGTGTAAGGATGAAAATTGATCTGAAGAACAAATAGCTCAGTACACCCTATCTGCAGGGATTTATTTAACAATGCTTTAACTTTGAAGTAACTAAACCATGGTCACAAACACTGCCACAAAGATGGATTATCCCATGCTCTTGCCTCTCCCTACCTCCACTGTTATGAAGCCAGCCAACTGGAGATGTCTCTTCATCATTGCAAACCGCCCCAGAAGGTCTTTACTCTTTGAGCAAAAGTTTGGAAATTCCCAAGCCAAGAAAGCAAGCCTAAAAACAGATGATGTGAAACACAGAGCAAAGCATAACTTTAAAAAAAAAAAAAAAAAAGAATTTAAAAAGAAAATCAGATGCAACATTCAAAGGGAGAAAATATTCCACTATGACTCACCTCTGTGCGCCTACAGGTAAAGCCTGCTCTCCTCCTCCACTGGGAAGATGAGGGGCTTTCAGCATCAACATGTCAACTGGCTTGTTGTCACAATCCACTACCAGCTCACCATCTGATTAGAGAAGGGCAAGTGTGTTGTAAAAAAGCTCTCTGACTGAATGAATGACACAACAGAACACTCCTTTACAGAGATATGCGGTAAATGTTGCTCTCAGTGTAAAAGTCTTGTAAAACTCCAGTAATAAAAGGAACTGACAGCATGACATTTTATGTGAAGTGTATATATATATTAGCTACCCTTACCAATAGTCCATCCATAAACAGTGTCAACCCCAGTGCGAAAGGCCTCTGTCCTCCCACCCACCAAACTCTGTAGAGCCCCTCTTAGACTGCTCTGCAGGGGGGAGAGAGGGGAGCTGCTGGCCGGGACAGACAGGGAACTTGGGGAGGATGGAGTATCTGAGGAACCCGGATGCTCTAAGTGGAGAGTAGCAGCAACGTGAAGGAGCTTCAGCTGATAGTTCTCCACTCGAGCTGGACTGCCCTCTACAGACAGAAAAGACACCAGAAAGAGAATGAGTGCTGCCACTCAAACATTAGTGCTTTTTTCTCTCCACTTCAAGATTGTTTTAGTAATCAATGCAATGCTTCATCATATCTGTGAGACAATGGGATTAATGTGCCTGTCTAACCAGAAATCTATTGGTGCTGCACTGCCATCTACTGAGCCAGAATGGTATTCTCAGCTTTGTATAGCATTTTTTTTAAGGATGTTAAAAAATATGTAAACTAGTCGTATCATTTCTATGGTCCCAAACAAAATACCAATTCTCTTTGGCCAATTAACTTATGATGACATGACATACTACTAATTAAATCATAATATGTATAATCTCTCTAATTTGTTGTGTTTAAACTATTTCAACAGGGTATGTACAGAATATATAACATTCTTCTTGAGCTGAACCTAAAGAATATTTGCATCATGGATTAATATACTGTATGCATTATCTTCCTAATAAAGCATTTAATCTGCACACAAAAGAATGAGTGATAAATGCTCATCGCATGTTTGCAGAGCCCAAGGTGACCTCCTTAAATAGCTTGTTTTGTCTGATTAACACTGTGTAGTCTAAAGACATTCAACTTACATTGATATCAAATAGAGAAAAGCCGCAAATCCTTCAATGTAAGAAGCTGGAACCAGTCAAATTCGACAAATGATGATAAGTGATAACTTGATGACATTGAATAACTAATAAATTAACTATTTTTTTCAGAACTATCCACTACATTTGGTTATTGTGCCTGGTGGAATATTTGCTAATGTACCATTTTACAGTTGATAAAGTTGCCATGGACCGATTAGCTGTATAGCTGTACTGGTGTTGTGCTGTGTTGTTAAGTTAGGGAGGGGGGTGCATGAACCACTTTCACCAGCCTCTGCTAGTTTAGAGGAGCCGGTGGCTTGAACGTGCTGACAGTATGAATGTCATAACATGTGTGAGCTTAACTGTATTAATACACATGTATCTGCATATTTATAATTTCACTATTTATCAAAAACATGACAAGTATAGAAGAAGAATGAACGCCCAAAGTTATGTGTCTTACCTGTCAGTTTGGTAACGTGATTCTGTTGTGTGAGGGGGATGAGGTAGTGGGGCTTGGCCTGCTGCAGCACACACAGAGCCCAAACCACATCTGTCTGCAAGAAGGGCTCCAGGCCTGAGAGAGAGTGCTCCAGCACAGAGTGAACCTTTACACAAGTGACAAGTGAATACATTTAAGGTAGGAAGTAGAAGCAACCATGTGCATTCAACAGAACAGACAGCCTTTAATATCATTAGTACCTTGCTATAGAAATCGTCTCCACTGCTGGGCTGGAAGCTAAGTCGGGCAAAAGTCATGAGCAGATTACAGAGCTGAAGGGTACTGTACTTCTCACTGTTTGCTGTGTAGTGCTGGTAAAAAAAAATGTACAGAGAGTTAAGAGATTAGAGACTGAGCACTTTTCAAAATAATGTGAATTAGAATTTGTCTTAGGTGTATGACTGACCTCAGCAAAGGCCTCAAAGAGAGGGATGTGGAGCCATTTGAGGAAGCCCAGTGATTTAGCACAGCGTGTGACATCAGCAGAAATGAGCTCAGGGACTCTGGGTAATAACTCTGAGGCCATTCGCTGAAATACCTGAGAATGGTGGAAATTTAACTTCCCTACAGACAGGCAAAGACAACGTTGTTGCTGTTAGCATTATAAAGTGTGTTACTGAGCAGACAGTGCATTAAACCCATCAGACTTGCACTAGACCTTAAGCTCTTTTCCCATGACAACGTTTGCCAAACCAGTTCGGACATTATAACTTACATTTTCCGTGTTGAAAGATGGGAGTGTTAAGTCCTTTGTCTATGGTCTTTAATGATTTCAGGCATGAAACTTTCTCTCAACTAGCTTCCATTTCCCTGCCTGATTTTAACTTTAGCTGCTGTCTGAATTCCAAAAGTAATTCTTAAAGCTATTCCTTAAAACATTGTTACATCAGGTCTAGAAGGCAAGACAAAAGCAAAAGTGACAAAATGACAGATGGGGCAATCAAGACGTGGATATAGGCTACGTTCATTTGGTTTTATGCATAATGTCAATGTTACTGGATCAGTAAGAACAGTGTTATTACCGTATGCAAAAGCCATGTCCAGTATTAGTGGAGTGGTGAACTCTGAGGACGGCTTCTGAAGAAGGTGGTAGGACAGCGCTCTGAGCAGCGGGACAGATCTGCGGCTCTGAGCTGCCAAAGATAAACAGACTTTGCGGATCTCTTCTGCTGAAAATCCCTCTGCAAGCTCCAAAGCCTGCAATATAGACAGATAGAAGTATTGCACTATGGTTTGGGATCATGGGCTAATTGCCACACCTCCATCCACCGGTGATCTCATAGGTTTAGGGTCGATTCATTATGTGTTGTTCATAGGTGTACAATTTTTGGACTTGCTCATCTTCCAAGACATACAGCGGCCACTGTTTTTACACACTGGCCTCTCCAGACTTCAAATATATTCTAACCTGCACACTCATCAGTAACTGAGTAAATGACACTATGTTTTTAGTTATATGCGACCATTTACTAATAAACACATGTGATTTCACCTTTCAATGATCTTACAACATTGAATTCAAATTCCCTTTTATAGACAGCAATTCATATTCTGTTTCCTACCAACCTAGTGCTGTGTAAACAGTGAGTTTAAGGCAAGGTTAACATGTCTAACTGAGCCATTAACGCTGTGTTAAATGATGACAGATGTTTTTAACTCTACTACCTTGTCTTCAAGTCGGTCTATCAAGGTAGGCGACATGCGTTGTCCATTGGATATCAGTGCACTGACAGTTTTAGCATCAGCGATTTCAGTCCAGCGCAGTTCCAGCTGTTTTATTGCAGCATTCACTATTGCCACATCTTGCTGTCCTTTCCTGCCCGCTCCCCAATCTGCCAGGAAGCCCAGCTGCTTGTAGGTTAGCCTGCGGACTCGCCACAGGACCTCAGTCTGGACAGAATTGAGTACTGAATGAGTAGACGGCACACCCATAATCCAGAAGGCTCGCAAGACAGACACTAGATTGCCATTCCACACTGCAGACACCTGGAAGAAAACCACACACAGAAATTGGTAGTTAATCTTAACAGGCAAACACAAGTGCTTGAATAAGATGTCAGTTACCATGATAGTGCCAGTCCACCTCTTTATATGGCTTCCTTACCTGCCGAGATACAGTATCCATCATATCCAGTAGCCTTGAATCCATCATCAGTTCAGGTTTTTGTCCCTTAAACTTGCCCTTCGTCCTTAGGACCAACTGAGTCCACTTCATCAGTGCATTAGCAGCTTGATTACCATTCTGTCCATGCTCTGCCCAGGCCAGCAGTATGTCCTCTGGCACTGCTGCCTTTTCCACCAACTCATCCAGCTGGGTGCGTGTAGGCATGTTTGGAAAGGGGTTTTCCTTGGCAATTGTCCTTCCCTCGCACATTAACCTTTCTGTGACCCGTGGCCAGCCCTGAGTCCTCTGCACCTCTGCAGACCCAGCCACAGGGGGAGGCATGCAGGCAGCAGTGGGAGTCTGGAAGGAGGCTCTGAAGAGCAGACGGGCATATCTGCCCAAGAGGCGGCTGGCCATTGGGTCGGAGAGACAAGACAGCGGCCACAGGAAGGAAAGGAGAGAAAAGGTTTCTCACAATTCAGCAGCTGGCGTCACCATCCCACACAAAACCTAAGGAGGCAGTGGAGAATTTAGCAACAAGTGTGGTTATAAGGAAAGGTTAACGAGTCAAAGAACCATTTCAACAATGAGCTGATCCTTCATTCAGCAACAATTGCATACTGTCAAATATCCAAATTCATGTCGACCAAACCATCTTTCACTGGTCAGTTTTGATCAATATATTCTTTTTTACAGTATACATATGGTTTTGATAGATATGGCGTTAGAGCTCCAACGAGGGAAATTGTATAACCCATAACGCAGACGCTATTCGAGGTACACAATGACAATAATGTAGCTGGGTTGAGATTATCTATATGTCTGTTGTTGTGTCTGTTGTAACTTTGACTGAAACGACATCCCTCGCATTATAAATGCCATTTGAACGGGCAGCCAGTGTGGAGGATCCTCCTGTCATGTAACGTTAAATCCTGACCTTGTCAGGAAAAGGAGGAAACGCCGCCGACCGGTAGCGCTTCATTTCGTCTCACCTCATAAGACTGAGCTTTATTTGCAAAAGCAGAATGCAGACAGAACTTATAACACCCTTTGCTATCATATTGATACATGACTTACCCGTAATGAACTATAACTTTGGTGGAAGCTGTTCACATCGTTCACATGGACATGGAGCTGTCTGTAGTCGCAAGGAAATGACGTCGCGGACGTCATGACCCGCGGACGCAGCTGTGATTGGCTAGAAAAAGTTCGACTCGTTCCAAATAAATTTGTACGGAAGCCGAGAACGGCCATGGATTTTTTTTGTTTTATTCACTCTTATCTAGTGATAACGACTTATTAATTCGTTATCTCGATATAACAAAGTTTGTTTTCTCGAGATTTATTTATTTATTTATTTTTTTGTCTAAGACACCCTTCCATTTAACCCGGGGAATGGGGCTCCATAAGCGGATAGAAATCTTCCGTTTCTCCCTCCTCTTCACCGGTCAAATACTCGGGAAAAATCCCACCACGACACCCTTCCATTTAACCCGAGGAAGGAGCTCCGAGCGGATAGAGGTCTGCCGTTTCTCCCTCCTCTTCTCCGGGTTAAATTGAAGGCTGTTTTAGTGGGATTTTTTCCGAGTATTTGACCGGAGAAGAGGAGGGACAAACGGCAGATTTCTATCCGCTTATGGAGCCCCATTCCCCGGGTTAAATGGAAGGGTGTCTTAGGCAAAAAAAAAAAGAAATCCATAAAAAAAGAAATCTCGAGAAAACAAACTAAAAAAATCTCAAGAAAACAAACTTTGTTATATCGAGATAACGAATTAATAAGTAGTTATCACGAGATAACAGTGCATAAAAAAAAATCCATGGCCGTTCTCGGCTTCCGTAAATTTGTACCACAAACCGTTCTCTTAATACATCCATGCTACAACAAGCAAAGTCACAACTAAAATGTGATTCTCTAATATTATGCTAAGGTTGGGTAAGTAGCGTTAGCTCCGTTGACTGTCACAACTGGCGTGACAGCTCTGGTGTAATCTGTGTCGGGGCACTCAACATTAACGTTAGCAACGTTTAATAACTTTAACTTTAAACTCTCATTTCTTAAACGTAGCTAACGTTAGGTAACATAATGCAGTCTAACGTTATGTAGTTTCTAATATTTCGTGATATAAATGTAGTTGGTACAATATTAGTAACACCTTAAAATTAAAATATATATATATATATATATATATATATATATTTTAATTTTTTTATTATTTTTTATTTTTTACTTGCCCAGGTTTGAAGTTCTTTCTTGATAATTTCGTTCGGACCCCAATGTCTTATAAGACATGGCTGAATTGCAAAGGCCCTGGTAACATTATTTTTTTAATTAAATTAAATTAAACACACATTTATTTAAAAAAGATGCATAATATGAGCAAACATTAAAATAAATGTTTTAAATGGTCACTCCAGCATTTTAATATCGCACTTCCATAATTCTCTATGTGTGCCTGTCTCTCACTCCCCCCCCCCCCCCCCCCCCCCCTCTATTCTCTCCCTCCTAACGCACCTGTCCCAGTAATGTGTAATTAGAGCTGATAAAATCGGGCTGATGACGTTGCTTTGATTACTCAGCCACTGTCACTCTACAGTTTAACGTTACAGTACAGAACGACATTGACTCTCTTAAACACAACTTATCTTACCTGGCTCTTATTTACCCAGCATGCAACATGTTCTGAGCAGTCAGGGTGACCTCCATTTTTACTCACTTCTCTTCAATACGGGATAGTACGATGTTATAGGAGTCAAAATAATGCTTTTTTAAAAAAAAAATAGGAGTAATGTTCCCATGTTGTGGAGTGATTTGCCTTACTGTATTGAAATTAGTGGGCTGGATGTGTGTTTGGGTGGGACATATCTTGTAAAGGCAATATTACAGATTAAATATATTTCATGATAGAGTCGCTATCTGCAACTGTATCTACAATAGTGTGCCTTTTTTAACCTCTACAAATGTAGTGGTCCTTTGTGGTTCTGGATATTTAGAGAGCATGGTAGAGAGGCCTGCTGACGCCTATCTGATACAATGACCCTCAACAGCCTAGCACAGTGCTGGGCTTGAATGTCACTCAACAATTGTGTTCTTGATATTCTTGAATAATGAGGAGGAGGAGGAATCAAAAAACCTGCAGTGGACATGCTGACACCATTAACTTGCCTCTGTGGTTGGTGCTACCTGTTGTAGAACTGCTGATGAGCTGGAATTGGCATCAGGTGTGACTAATGATTAACTCCAGCTGCAGCCTATTTTCTCCCTGATGTCTTCTCGCTTTGTTTTTGGTTCTGTGACGCTGCAGGGCATCGCTGACACCTGTCAGGCTGTGGATTTTGCTTTTTTATAAAAAAAAGTTTTTCTCCCGTCGTAGTACATATTGAGCATATGGCAGCAGAAAAGAATAATGCTTACTATATCAAGGCAACCAATTCAATTTCAACCTCCAGAATGACTCAAGGCCAGTAATAGTTGTGTAGTGCAGCATTTATTAATTGATGCAGTGCAATGTCAGGCACACTAGTAGGAATGACATTGGTCTGTATTAACCTTCACTGTTCCTCGTCTCTTTACTCACATCAGTTTATCAGGAAAAGAAACGTGCAGAGAGGAGATAAGAGATACCAGCCTAGCTTGTGATATGAGTGATATTTGTGTGTGTGTGTGTGTGTGTGTGTGTGTGTGTGTGTGTGTGTGTGTGTGTGTGTGTGTGTGTGTGTGTGTGTGTGTGTGTGTGCGCACGCGCGCGCACGTGCGTGCGCATGCATGCCTGTGTATGTGTGTTGTGCGTGACCTGCCTAGGGGTGACATTGTTTTACGCAGGTAGACGTATTAAAGTGCGTGTTTAAACATAAATGTGTGTGGATAGCAAGTTTGTGCGCATGTGTGTATAAAAAGGGGAGTTGTCATGTATAAAATGCTTATCCAGAAAATCTGTCCTGTTTCTAATCATTGTGTGTGTGTGTGTGTGTGTGTGTGTGTGAGACATAGAGGGCGAGAGGGAGAGGGAGAAACAAAGTGTGTGTTTGGGACTGGACTCTAACTGACAGCCACAATTTCGGGGACCAAGAAGAAGGATCGAGTGGTCTGGACCTCCATTGATTTAGGAGAGCAGTCCCCTTACAAACCTGCAACCATGAGTAAAACGGTAGGTGACCCAGCAGATTAGCTGATGACCATTCACCTTGTTTAATATTAGTTGGGTTCTTGGGTAGTACACTTTATTCAAAACCCTTGACCAGACCTTACTTACTTTACTATTACTTTTTATCTGCCTTTTTGTTTATTTTTTCTTTCATTTTAATTCAAAATGCATTTTCTTAGACTGGCATGGACATAGTGTACTCCAGTCTATACTACGACTACTGTGTTGTTTTGTTTATCTACAATAAGCCAAATGTGTATGCAAATGTATTTAATGCAAATGAGCATGCAACCATTTTAATTCAATGAGCTGTTGGTCACATATTCACAAATACTGACCTAACAGTACCTTTGAAGATCATATAGATCAGATATATAAAAGTGCCACATTTGGTATACATATCATCTGGAGTGCCAAGCCACAAGAGGGTGTCTGGTTAGCTCACCTGGTAGAGCGCACGCCTATAGACAGAGGCTCAGTCCTTGCTGCAGTGGCTGCCGGTTCATTCCCCCTCTCTCCCCTTTCATGTCTAAATTGTCCTAAAAAATAAAGGCCTAAGCATGCCCAAAATAAATAATCTTTTTTTTTTTTTTTTAAAAAGGCTGCCTGCATAAATATATGCATGTCAATTTTCTGCATTTAGGACACCTACAACATGTTTGAGATGGATGGAGATATGGACAAGAAGAAGAAAAAGATGAAGAAGAAGGAGAAACTGGAGGGCATGAAGAAAGAAATGGATATAGTAAGTAAAGACAGAATCCTCATGGCTGCACAGTACTCAGAATATGTAGTAATGAACTGTATATAATCTTTCTCTGTCCACTTATAATAACCAGTTATGAATGAATCACCTTGATTCACTCTGAACTGCCCTTTAAAAGTTTGGCTTGCTCTGAACGAATGTTGCGATCTGTCTCCTCCTGCAGGACGACCATGAGATTACAATTGAAGAACTAGAACTGAGGTACAACACTAGTGTTACCAAGGTAAGACTTTCTTTCTGTAATGTCTGTCTTTTGTTAGAGTCTTGTGTTTTTTTCACTTCATTCTCCTTTATGTTATGCGCTTAATTCCTTTTCTCTTCACCCATATCTAACACACACTTTTTGTCCTCTCTAGGTCCTTTAGGTTCAAAGCTTCATTTTTTTGTAGTGTCTTTTTCCCACCATAGTCATTTATTTATTCCTTTTTTTTTGTTCTCCATCCACAGGGATTGACCTCCACCTTTGCCAGCCAAGTCTTGGAGAGAGATGGTCCTAATGAACTGAAGCCTCCCAAAGGAACTCCGGAGTACGTGAAGTTTGCCAGGCAGCTGGCTGGAGGGCTGCAGTGTCTGATGTGGGTCGCAGCTGTCATCTGCTTCATCGCCTTTGGAATTGAAGTTGCGAGAGGGAATGTCACCGCCTTTGACAATGTGAGTTATATTTCCATTGAGAGTTTTTCTCCTTTAGTTCACTGTGGAGAAAAAAATAAATTGAGAAAGACTGAATCTATGGTGCTATGGACCAGTTTTTTTTTGTGTGTCCGGAATAAAGAATATGATGGTGATGATGATGATGATGATGATGATGATGATGATGATATGGCTTATGTGGATTGCTTTGAGCAGGAGAGATCAGAGAGGGACAGAAATGAAGAGATAAAGAAAGGGAGGACAGCAGTTTGTCATTGCTAGCTGCCTGTTTTTATGGTTACATTTTCTTTCTCCCTCCAGCTGTACTTGGCCATCACCCTAATTTCTGTCGTCGTGGTAACTGGCTGTTTTGGTTACTACCAAGAATTCAAGAGTACCAACATCATTGCCAGCTTCAAGAATCTGGTGCCACAGGTAAATTACACATAACCAATGAAAATGAGGCCCATTTTTTTTTTTATCTCTTTCCTTCCTCTCTTGTTTCCCTCTCTCACTCTGTGTCTTTCTTCATGTTGTTCATCTCCTTTCATCTTTGCTATTTTTACTCTCAAATCTCCAAAAATAGCAAGCCATTGTGATCCGTGATGGCCAGAAAAACCAGATCAACGCCCACCAGTTGGTAGTGGGGGATTTGGTGGAGATCAAAGGAGGAGACCGAGTCCCTGCTGACATTCGCATCATCAGTGGTCAGGCCTGCAAGGTAGATCACACACATATACTGTATATCCATACGTACATTTGGACTAATGAAATGTGTCATGATGCAAGTTTAAGTTCAGACTTTGACATGTTTTACTATTGAGTCCACAAAAAATCATTACATTTCTTCAAATGTCTACATTTAGTCAAAGTTGTATTACTGGTAACTGAAATACAACTTTAATTATAGCATCCTCAGTAGGCCAGCCAGTGTAATGTACCTAGTATTTTACATAGTGTTCAACAGCATATGAGGCCAGTTGGTGTAATGTTTTTGAATACATAAAAGACAAATGTGTGGCCTAATTAGACATCCTCCCTTCCTACCCCATGTTATCATGTGGACATGTAATGAACCTTTTGTGAATATACTTTGTGTGCCAGGTGGACAACTCGTCCCTGACAGGCGAGTCTGAACCGCAAAGCAAGACTCCAGAATGTACTCATGAGAATCCACTGGAGACCAAAAACATTGCTTTCTTCTCTACAACCTGTCTGGAAGGTACAGTAAACAGTACACACTGTACATGCGTATAGATAGCCTGGACTAGATATCATCTATTAGTTTAAGTATTTGTTTGTTGGTGAACTTAAAAATAAGCTCTCTTCTCTTCTCTTCTCTTCTCTTCTCTTCTCTTCTCTTCTCTTCTCTTCTCTTCTCTCCTCTCCTCTCCTCTCCTCTCCTCTCCTCTCCAGGTATAGCTACTGGTGTAATCATTAACACAGGTGATCGTACTATCATTGGTCGGATTGCCAGCTTGGCGAGCGGAGTCGGGAACGAAAAGACACCCATCGCCATAGAAATCGAACATTTTGTTGACATCATCGCCGGTCTCGCAATCTTTTTCGGGTTTACCTTCTTTGTGGTTGCAATGTTCATCGGATATGCCTTCCTGGAAGCTATGATCTTCTTCATGGCCATCGTGGTGGCTTATGTGCCAGAGGGGCTACTAGCTACGGTTACTGTGAGTCACTGCAACAAATGTGAATTTCTATAATAGGCCTACCGTTGTTGTATGGTGTCTAGTTTCCCTGTATAAATGCTCATTTGGGATGATGACACCAATGCAAAATCACATCCTGTGTATTAGTAAATAGTATGCAAAATGAGTGTGGATGATTTAGGTCATCACATGTGCTGGAGGCTCTATATTAACCTGTCAGTCTGTAACAGCCTGTGTCTCTGTTAACAGGTATGTCTGTCACTGACTGCTAAACGACTTGCCAGGAAGAACTGCGTTGTGAAGAACCTGGAGGCTGTGGAGACATTAGGTCAGTTTGTCTGAACACCAGAAACATCCTGTTCCTGACAGTTTTGTTGAGTTCAGGGACATAAAGATAGGACCACATTTGAGAAGTTTGGTCTCTATTAAGTTATTGCAGCATGCATGTATGTACAGTGTATATGCGTTTAACCTTTAAACTGTGTGTGTTTAGGCTCCACTTCAGTGATCTGTTCTGATAAGACGGGTACCCTGACCCAGAACAGGATGACCGTAGCTCACCTTTGGTTTGACAACCATGTCCACGCTGCCGATACCACTGAAGATCAGTCAGGTATACACATGAAAAAAAGTTATTGTTATTGTTAAAATCAATACAGGCTTTTAAAAGGTTGTTTCATGTTATTTTGCATTTGAGTATTCTTTTATTGTGTGGTTTCCAGGCCAGAGTTTTGATCAGTCATCAGAAACATGGCGTTCACTGGCGAGAGTGGCTTCCCTGTGTAACAGAGCTACATTCAGACCGGATCAGGAAGGTGTTCCTATCCCCAAGGTACAGACAGCATGACGTTGTCTACATCCATTTGAGCTGGCAAAATGTCACATCTTGATGAAAAGATTTGTTCGTTTTTGTCTCTTTGCGTCTCACTTTTAACATCTCATAGAGGCTGGTGGTAGGAGACGCATCAGAGACTGCTCTGCTGAAGTTCACCGAGCTCACTGTGGGGAACGTCATGGACTACCGTAATCGCTTCAAGAAAGTGGTGGAGGTGCCCTTCAACTCCACCAACAAGTTTCAGGTGAGAGCAGGGCTTTGTATCATTTTGATTTTAGATAAGTGGGCAAAATATCTTTTTAAATATCATCTGAATTTCCTACTTTGATAATTTGCTACTACTGTACTATAATCCTGTGATTCACGGTGGATCTAAGAGCTCTGGTTTATTTGATTTAGCTTCTATCAACCACCCCTCTCTTCTCCAGCTGTCTGTCCATGAACTGGAGGATCCCCTGGACCTACGCTACCTGTTGGTGATGAAGGGAGCACCAGAACGTATCTTAGAGCGCTGCTCCACCATTTTGATTAAAGGCCAGGAGCTGCCTCTGGATGAGCAGTGGAGTGAAGCCTTTCAGACAGCGTATATGGACCTGGGAGGACTGGGAGAGAGAGTACTGGGTTAGGGAGTACTTCCTATGACCTTGATGTTTTCCCAAAACTATCATTTCCCTTTTGCTTACAGTATATTGAAAACAACCTTCTTTAATCTGAAGTTGTTGCAAGCAAATGCTACCATTTAGTGTTGTAGCTAAGAACACATTAATTAGTACATAGACATCTTCTGCGATACACAATAAGAAGTAACTATCTGCTGTTCCTTTTTTTTTCCCCACTCCAGGATTCTGTCATATCTATCTGAATGAGAAGGAGTTTCCTCGTGGCTATCCATTTGACCCTGATGAGATGAATTTCACCACGTCAGGACTGTGCTTTGCTGGTCTCATCTCAATGATTGACCCCCCAAGAGCCACTGTACCTGATGCAGTGATGAAATGTCGTACTGCTGGTATCAGGGTGTGTTTACATTGTCCCACATACACGTAAACGGCTTGTTTGGGCTGTTTTCGATAAAAAACGTTTAAAAAAATGCTTGCAAGAGACTGCGTTTTCACATTGTGAATTTATGTATATCTCCCTGTCTCATAACCTTTTTTTTTGTATAACTTGGAACTTAGGTTGTCATGGTGACTGGGGACCATCCAATTACAGCAAGGGCAATAGCAGCTAACGTTGGTATTATCTCAGAAGGCAGTGAAACAGTAGAAGATATAGCGCAGAGGAAGCGCATACCTGTCGAACAAGTCAACAAGAGGTATTTGCATAACTGTTGTCCACAGTGCTCATCTCTGTTACAAATCAAGGATCTGAGGGTCTATCCATTGCAGTATAATGTTTATTTCTTATGGTGTGACTACAACGCAGAACTACAGAATCCTACATCGTCTTATAAAGACTGACACCAGATTCACTGGACTGTGGTGTCTGAATGCAAGCTTGTTCCTTTGTCTGTTTGTATGTAATGTAACTCTGTCCGTCACTGTGTTGTGTGTGTGTGTGTGTGTGCAGGGACGCCCGTGCTTGTGTGATCAGTGGTGGTCAGCTGAAAGACATGAGCAGTGAGGAGCTAGATGACGCACTGCAAAACCATCCTGAGATGGTGTTTGCAAGAACATCCCCTCAGCAGAAACTGATTATTGTAGAGAGTTGTCAACGTCTGGTAAATGCACACAGAAACATACACACCTCTCACTTCACTACCTGTGCCTTAATCTTGTGATGATTGAGTGACATTTATTTCATAATTTAAAAACAATATGCCTCCAAAGCAAGTTTCCTATACATATAATTGTAAGAATATCAAGGATAGAGAATATGAAGCTAACATTTTGTTTCAATGTGGTCCCCTGGGAGGATTGTGTATTAGGAAGCAGCAGAAAAAAAGAGATTGGTTTCTATGTATTCATATCCAGCTTGGAAGATCAGATTATGTTTTTCAGGCTTGTGTCTGATGTTTTCATCTTTCACCCCCCTCCCCCCCCCCCCCCCCCCAAAAGGGCGCCATTGTCGCCGTGACAGGTGATGGTGTGAACGACTCACCAGCTCTTAAGAAGGCTGATATTGGTGTCGCCATGGGGATCGCCGGGTCAGACGCTGCCAAGAACGCCGCTGACATGATCCTTTTGGACGACAACTTTGCTTCCATTGTCACTGGAGTAGAGCAAGGTGAGATTTAAAAGAAAAGAAATTCTGTGTGTTTTGACAAAACAATCTTAAAACTCAAGGTTCACAGTCTGGGAGACGGCTTTTCATCACTTGATTGAAAAACTGGATCTCAGCACGTGTGATGGTGGTCGTGTGGTCGTACCCTTCCTCTGTTCATGAATGTCTCTGTTTTCCCTATCGTGTCTGTTATTTTAAATATTATCAATACATCTTACTAATACAGTAAAAGGACGCATAAAAGTGAAAAAAATATACTGAAAAATGTCTGTATATTTACAGACTAAATTGAACTGTGTGTGTGTGTGTGTGTGTGTGTGTGTGTGTGTGTGTGTGTGTGTGTGTGTGTGTGTAGGCCGTCTTATCTTTGACAACCTAAAGAAGTCTATCGCCTACACACTTACCAAGAACATTCCTGAGCTGACTCCATATCTGATCTACATCACCGTCAGCGTGCCTCTTCCTCTGGGCTGCATCACTATTCTCTTCATCGAACTGGCCACTGACATTGTGAGTAATTTATGTCATTAGTACCAGGTCTTTTCTCAATTATGGACATTACACTGGCTATTTCTTTTCATCAAAGATAATTGTGTCTATTTGTTTCCCTGTGACCCGTACATTGTGATTGATATTGAATCACCACACACCCGCCTTATCCTTTACAGCAAGTGATTTGGTGACTTTAATAGTAAATTAGTATCATAATCTTCCTCGCTCCTCTATCTGCTGTACAGTGATATATTTCTTTTTATTTCTGTCTCTTCTGTAGTTCCCCTCTGTCTCTTTGGCTTATGAGAAAGCAGAGAGTGACATCATGCACCTGAAGCCCAGAAACCCTCGTCGTCATCGTCTGGTAAACGAAGCCCTGGCTGCGTACTCATACTTCCAGATAGGTGAGAGTGAGAGTGTGTGTGTGTTTTAACAAAACATGTATACTGTATCTTAACCCCAGTTACATTAAACTGAATACAAAAGAGAAACCTAAATGTTACCTGAATGTATCTCCAGCTCTATGAAGACATGTATAGCCTGCTAACAGACATTGCTAGGCTTGACTTCCACTGTTACACCCTTGTACAATAAAGCAGATAAGACAATACCTGTAACAAGAGTGCACTCAGAATCCTTATGGAGGAGGCTGAGCCACTGTGCTCTCTGTATACATTCTTTATATAGTATTGACCCGTTTTTCACTTCTTGTTTCCCCATTTTGTTTTTTTCAGGAGCCATCCAGTCTTTTGCAGGTTTTACAGATTATTTCGCAGCCATGGCGCAGGAGGGCTGGTATCCACTCTTGTGTGTCGGCCTGCGTTCTCACTGGGAGAATGTTCATCTTCAAGACCTACAGGACAGCTATGGACAAGAATGGGTTAGTACAGACTTCCTACCTCTCGACATATGTTGTCTCATGTGTTAATCCAACAGAAAGTGGTTTGTTCAAGGAATATCTGTATTTTTATCAGCAAAGTAACCAAATAACTCCCTTATTTCCTCTGCTTACAGACCTTCAGTCAGAGGTTGTACCAGCAGTATACGTGCTACACTGTATTTTTCGTCAGCATAGAGATCTGTCAGATCTCAGATGTGCTGATCAGGAAAACTCGTCGTCTGTCTGTGTTCCAGCAAGGCTTCTTCAGGTCAGTAAAGACCCATCCAAAACACGCATCGCTTGGCATAATGTATCTTAATAGCCAAAGTTATAGCATTAACATTTACAGGGTTAATTCTGTGTCTGTATCAAGGTAACATTTACACGTCCAAAGCTTATTTTCCATTCACACAGTTATTAGAAGAATGGGAAGAAGACCTGCCTTTATTCCAACTTCAGTGTGTTCATGCATTATTCACAGATTGTTGCTAGTCTTGTAGTTACATCATTAAAACGAATTGGGGGAAGTATACAAACTGAGTATAGCTTAGTTTGTGATTTATGAAAAGTTGTGTGTGGGAAATTGCTTGTGATTGATTTCATATGGGCATTTGGTTATTTTATTGTGTTTATTTGTGTGCAGGAACCGTGTCCTGGTTTCTGCCATAGTCTTCCAGCTCCTTCTGGGTAACCTGCTTTGTTACTGCCCTGGAATGCCCAATATCTTCAATTTCATGCCCATCAGGTAAAGGCACACAGTGGTGACTATCTGAAATCAAAGCTCAGACTGGATTAGAAGAAAAAAGTGGTCTGTGTGTTATGAATTGAGAATACAAATTTTAACTGAAACATCATGAATATGGAGCCTGCAGGTAGAACGTCATTTACCACTACAATAATGTAGCCTGTGCTCTAATGTTACATGCTGTGTTTTCTCTCCAGAGTCCAGTGGTGGTTTGTTCCTGTTCCATATGGTATTTTAATCTTTGTCTATGATGAGATCAGGAAGCTAGGAGTCAGAAGATATCCAGGAAGTAAGCCATGAATCTTTATCCTTCCTTCGAACCATTCAACATCCTTTTATCTATCACCATTAACATGTCTGGAAATATTCAGTATTCATTAATCTATGGCTTTTATCTCAGGCTGGTGGGATCAGGAATTATACTACTGAGACCAGAGAGGCTCTATCATCTATCCATCCATCCATTCATCCATCCATTCATATTCATGAAAGCATCATCATGCTGAAAACTTTGTGATTCATGTATTTATATCTTAAACTAGTCTATTATTACAATTTTATTAATATTCAAGAATAAGTAAATAACAAAAAATAAGTAAAATGCCTACATAAGTAAAAAGGTAATAATTACTGAATGTCATCAATGAATAATTCACACCGATTTGTTGTGTTCCAGCTCTTTGACTGTGGCTGCATTGTATTTGTACTAATAAAGAAGTTGAAGACTGATGACGACCTCAAATCAATAACATTAGTAGCAACTTGATTTTTGTATATTCTATATTGCCGTGTGTGTTTTTGAAGGTTGTATCTTTACTTGTTGTAGAGTTGTAATTTGCATTTGATCTCTTCAAGAACATGGACTTCACAGTCTATTCATTGAATCATGTCACAATCATTTTCTAAAATAGGCTGTGAAACAGGAGGCTGCACATACTTTACTTTACTTTAACTTTATTGTCAATCAAAACCATGCAACAGTACATTACACAGCAGACTGAAATTGCGTTTCTTCCATACTCCAATGTGCAATATTAAAAAAAAAAAAAAAGATTTGACACACACTAAGCACAAACTAACCAGCTGGGAGCTGGAGTAGCCGCTGCCGTACAGCGGCTACTATTACGCACAGCTGTACATAATACCTGAACATGTAATTTATTATCAGTGTTTTAGAAAGAAACACAAATGAGAAGAAGTTAATGATCTGCTCTGCTCTGTCAGAAACCAAATCTCTGTCACATGTTATATATTTGGTTTAAGGGCTCTCTTATCCGTTAAATGTGCCGTAGGTAGGATTGTGAAGATCCAGGACTTAGCCAAACATCAACAACTTCTCTGTCCTCCCCCCTTTCTTTCCGCTAAAGCCCAAAAACAGTCTCCTAAGCCCCTCCCCCCACAAGGGAGAATGAATGCGTGTGCATGAGCAGTGATTGACACGCAGTTAGACAGAACTTTCCTTTGCACCTCTATTCATTTTCACTCTTCACCATGTTGTCCTCCTGTCTCCACTCTTGCTCTGCTCAACCTCCCACAGGAAGATCTTGTTATCACAGTCAAATACCCAAAGTGTAAACATTTATCAGGTCTTGTGTATTAACTCACAAGTGCCTTTTTGCTACTTCTTCTCTCTTGCTTCTCTTGCTTTCTCCATCTCTGTTCTCTACTCGACTTTCCAGATGGCGATCTTGCCATCGTGGCGTGCAGAGCCACTCAGGACGTAGCGGTCCTCAGCAGAGCAGAGCGTCTGGATGCTGTCTGAATGGGCCTGCAGCTCCTTAGCCACAGTGTGGCTCTCTGTGTCCATCACCAACACCTGACTTCTCAGCTGACCGTCGCACTGACCTCCGACACCGCTCCGGCCACGGCAGCCCACCCAGATCTGGGAGGAGGAAAAGTAGTAGGTGATAAGTGATGATTGAAGAGGGGGAAAGAAAGTGGAAAAAAAGGGGAGTCCACAAGACAGATGCAGACAAAAAATGCCGTTTGAGTTACACCACTTGCCTAGAAGGATACTTTCCAATATGCATGTTTGTTATACTAAATATATTTTCACTTGAACACATATGCACCAAACAAATGAATCATTGCTAATGTGAATCCACTTTACTTCCTCAATAAGCAACGCCAGCTTTGTGTTCCCATGAGCCACAAAAAAGTGGAAGTGTTCAACACACATTATGTATTCAAACAAGTTAGCACTCAGATATAACAGAATTTGACATGTGTCACAGCTCACCTGGTCCTTGACTCGAATCATACAGGTGACTCCTGAACTGCCTGGCAGGGAGATTCTCTTAAATGGCCGTCTGTGGCTGTTAGTGTGCCAGAGACACAGCTCCCCCGAGTCTGCACAGCCCGTCCACAACTGACCTCGCTGGAACAAACACACACAAACACGAGGAAATGGCATCAATACTGTTAGCATGTGCAAACGTTGTGATAATGTGAAACAGTGACAAAAAGCATTTTATCTGTAGCCAGCGAGTTTTTATGCACACCAACATCTTTGGCCACCAAATCAATAATATAATATGGTTATATCAGCATATTCAAGTGTAGGAAAAAAAATTGAAATACTTGAATCATTCAGTTTCAGAAGTTGCAGTGACTACCTACGACAGCTTCATTATCACTGTCTAGGTGCCAGAATTTATTTTATCTTCTCTATCAACTGTTTGTTGCTGGCTATCATAAATGTTTCATTTCCTAATTGACTGACATGCTTGAATTGCTGATTGACTGAATGACTGACTTGCTAAACTACAAAATGGCAGCCAACTTGCTTAATTGATGAACATATTAGGAGAGCAATGTCACCTCTGGGATGACGATAAAGCTGCTGAAGCTGCTGGGCATGCTCCGTATGTCATCAGGAAGTGCCATTCTTCTTTGTGGTGTCCCACTCTTTTTCAGTTCCACAATGCTGTCACTACAACCTGCACATACACAGATACTTTTCATCAAGATATTATCAAAGGTAAGGTACATTTTGAAAGTAACGAGCAGACGCAATTGGTCGAGTTCAGGCATGTTCAGAGAGGAACGTAGGTCTTATAGTTGCCATGCAGTTTACACTATAAAATGAGGATAACTGCGACAGTAAAGAAAGAAAATTAACAGCCACGTTGATAGACACAGAATCAGGTACATTAAGCCTGGGAGCAGCAAAGAAACTTTCAGTGGAGAGCAATACATGCTACTGTAGTTTGTTATTTGAGTGTTGGGGTGTGAAAGAAACTGTTAAGGAGCAGAAAGCGCAGGGAAATGTGTGCACTGACAGCACCACAGCGCGCCATCATAGATCTGTATGGAGGAGAGACGGTCACAGCTGAGGTGGTACTGTCGCTTCACTTTGAGACTGGCCGAGTCCCACTGCAGAATCGTCCCATCACAGCTGCAGGAGTATGTCTGCTGACTGGGAAAGACAGTTTGAGTAAAGCTTTTAATTTAAAAAGAATGATTAAAACACTTTTCCATTTACACATTTAGTCTCCCCTTCATAAAACTGCTTGTAATGTTTAACTGACAACTCGATGAAAGAAAATCATGTCTCCACCTGTTGTGTTGATCTCTGGAGTCCACTGTAAGTCCAGTCACTTCATGTCTGTGCTCAGTCAGCTGTTTGTTGCAGGACATGCTGTGAGTGTCTATGATGTAGATCGCAGAGTCCTGAGAGCCAATCCACACCTGCTGCTGGACCGATCCCAGCATGCAGTTCTACATAGAAGAAGATGTGACATCTCAGTTTCACTTCCCTTAGAAAAAGGCGGACTAACTAAGTCTCAAAAACAGTATAATAATATTACTGTATCGTATCTCTGTAAATACACAGTAAAGATATATAGTGTGTGCACCTGTTTCCATTAACTATGGAGGTTACAATAACTTCTTAAACAGCAAAATTGTAACAAACATATGCACAAAGATGCACAACTAATTGTATTAATGTGAAGAATTTTGAAAACATTCATTTAAATCCTAATACTTACTGTAGTATCATCGAAACAACATTATGTTCAAATACAATTGTATTAAAGCCAATATGTGCAGAATTAGAACATTTCTAACTTTGCAGCCTCCAGTAGTAGCATAGACAAAGACAATGTGGCAGATTTGAACAGAGGAGTTGAAAAATGTGTCTCTTTTTCACATAAATTCTACACATAGTGGCTTTATGTTGGATTTACTAAATAAAGTTTAAATACATTAAAGGAGAATTCCGGCAAATATTTACGTTAAAGGAACACGGCGACTTATTGGGACATTAGCTTATTCACCGTAACCCCAAGAGTTAGACAAGTCAATACATACCCTTCTCATCTCCGTGCGTGTCGTAACTCTGTCTGACGGCTCCACCGTTAGCTTAGCCTAGCACAGATCCTGGAGGTAACTGGCTCCAACTAGCCTACTGCTCCGAGTAAGTGACAAAATAACGGCAACATGTTCCTATTTACATGTTGTGATTTGTATAGTCACAGCGTGTACAAATAACAACGTCACTTGAGACACAGCCATCGTATATAAACTGGGAACTATATTCTCAGAAAGGGAAGCACTGCTACTTGCAGAGCTGCAAGCATATCACTCCGCCCAAGTTTATATACGGTTAGAAGATGGCTGTGTCTCAAGTGACGTTGTGACTATACAAATCACAATATGTAAATAGGAACATGTCGCCGTTATTTTGTCACGTATTCGGAGCGGTAGTTGGAGCTGGTTACCTCCAGGATCTGTGCTAGGCTAAGCTAACGGTGGAGCCGTCAGACAGAGTTACGACACGCACGGAGATGAGAAGGGTATGTATCGACTTGTCTAACTGACGGGGTTACGGTGAATAAGCTAATGTCCCAATAAGTCGCGTGTTCCTTTAATCTTGATCGATATAAATATGCGAGTACTATCGATAGAAAAAAAATGACCTGAATCGGTGCTGGCAACACTGAGTTGCTGCAGCTACGTCATGACCTTCCACTTAGCTAAAACGGCAGTTGTCAGGGCAGATTTTAGAGTGCCTTTGTGCCTCTTAACAGACACAAAATGCAATTAAAATGTCTGTGCAACATGAACAGGGCCCTTACGTGGCAACAAGATGCGTTTTCAACTCAGACATTGTTTAAATTCACCTACCCTGTCTCGATCCTGCCGGTAGCTTGCTAGCTGCTAGCTGCCGTCCGGAATGAGTGTGTACAGCCAGGCTTCTGTGATAATCATCACGCAGCAGTTCCGTGTATTTGTAGCTCATCCATTTTAATTGCATTTTGTGTCTGTTAAGAGGCACAAAAGGAGATGTCCTGACAACTGCTGTTTTAGCTAAGTGGAAGGTCGTAGACGTAGCTGCAGCAACTCCGTGTTGCCAGCAGTGATTCGGGGAGTTTTTTTTCTATCGACAGTACTATTTATAGCAATCAAGATTAATGTAAAAATTGGCCGGAATTCTCCTTTGAGTCTAAAAGAGTACTCCACCGATGTATCATTGCACTCCTATAACTTAGTCAGACTCATGATGGACAGTGATGGGTAAAGTTGGTGGAGTTCCTCTTTAAGTAAATATACTCCTCACCAGCTGCGACTCTCCGACCTGGATGCAGTCCTGCAGCATGGACCAGCTAGCTGCATCAAACACAACCACTTTGCCCCCACTGAGAGCCACCCACAGTTTTGGGTTCATCTCCCCCTCCGAGTCATTGCAAGTCAACTGACCTGAAGTAAGTGAGAAAGAGACAAGAGACCAGAGGACCAGTGAATTGTGAGAGCTGACTGTATGCCGTAAAAAACAAATTGAGCAGCAGGGTGGTCCACAGCATCCATAAACGTCTTCAGTGGCAGTGACAAGAAATACATAGAAAAAGATAATAATTAGTTAGTTGACACTTGAATAAACTTGCATCACCATACTTACTGGCAGGGACTTTGATAGAAATAAAAAAAAAACAAATCAATACACACTCTATATCACAGCATGCGTCAGCCATATCGATCACTTCATATGTCTTGTTTATCTGAATGAACAGATAATCTACACACTGTAAAGTGTTGCACACGGTACCTGGTGTGTAAAGCAGCACATGTACAGTCTGAGGTTCCGTCAGGTCCAGTGATGGGTTGATCTTGTGTTTTAGAGTCTCTGAGGTAGTTTCAGGCACCATCATGGGTACTGGTCAGAGACAAACACAATGAATGAATGAATTAATAAATATGACCGAATGGAGAAGGTTACAAAGAGAGGCACAGTAGAGAGAGAGAGAGAGAGATAGAGAGAGAGATAGAGAGAGAATGACAAAGACACAGAGAAACAAGAATTAGAGCAAAAACGATTAGTTGATTAATCAATAAGTTGTTCCACATAAAATTATACAGCAACTATTGTGGTAATCGATTAATTATCTAAGTCATTTGTTTAGCAGAAATGCAAAATATTCTCTAGTTCCAGCTTCTCAACAGTGAGGATTTGATGTGTTTATTTGTGAGATAGTAAACTGAATATCTTTGAGCTTTGGACTGTAGCAACCTTGGGCTGACATAATACGTAATATTCTGCACTATTTTCTGCCATTTGATAGACCAAATGATCAATATACTACTTAATCATCATTATCATTAGTTAGTCTGAGTGAATCATTAGTTTGATTAGACGCAGTTCTATGAAGAAAAGATGGCGACTCAGATTTTGATTCAGTCTATAAGCAAAATGATAGTATTTATTTGTGTGTATAGAAAAAAAAAAAAAAAAGCTCAAGAAACAGCACAAGGGTGAGCCCAGACCTTCATGTTTGATCTTATCAAAGTAGGCCAGCTTTGAGGCAGCAATGATGGCCCTCTGTGTCTGCAGGCAGCCCATGACAGCATCCATTAACAGGACGTTGGTCAGAGCCTGAGTCATGTACTGAGGGTCCTAAAGACACAACAAATAAACCATGTTAAAGAAATGTGTAACAAAAACATTGAAAAGTCACTGATGTAGTGGTCACATTAGGTTATATATTAGAGTAATGGTGAGGTCACACTTACACAAGTCTCTGCAAGTATTTGTTATTTTATGTATTCACTGTAATTGAAGCCAGTTCACCATTGTACAAATTTGGCCTGTGAATGTGCACGGTGGGCCGAAACAGTGTTGTCTTGCTAGATAGTGGAGTGTTTGAAAATGGAGAGTTTATTGTTCCAGTGGTGTGCCATCAGCCTTTGGTGTACCTTATGCTGGTCGGCCATCTTGCGCCCGGCCCACATCTCTTTCACCACAAGGTTCCAGAGTTCCGTCTCTGTCTTCAAATTGGCCTCAAACACCTCAAGCCTACCGGAGGTCTCGATACGAAGGGAAGGAATACGCATAAGTAGAAAGGGAGCTGAGGCAATCTTCACGTCCTGCACAAAGACGGGGGGAGTCATTTATTGAAACAAGAGTGCAGATAACATGATTTCAGAGAAAGGGGATTAATAAACACTTGACCTGTATGTCTCTGAACTTTGTGATTTCCAGGAAGCTCTGTCGTCCCACAGTAAGCAAGAACAGACGTTTCTGCGTCATGGCAATTTTACCAACCCCATGGGAGGTCTTGACACACGACGACAACTTGTAGACACATTCACTATTGTCAAGGTGGTCGATGACCTCAGGGGGCAGGTTGACGTCTTGTGCCTCGGCCTCCGTCTCCTTCCAGAAGGTGTAGAAGACTTTGAAGAGTTCAGGGTCCACCTGCTTCAGCTGCCCTGGGACACAGAGAGAGAGAAAGAGATACACAATCAGACATACAAACATATATAAGACAAAGACACGTTGACAAATTGAGTGGGGGAAAAAAGACATGCAAATACAGCTGAAAACATTCCCACTCGCACAAACAGATTAAGTTATTTACACATTCAACCTCAGATATCTCTGAATAGTGCATATTATCGTTCATGTGTTACTAAACGTCTGAATTCAGTGGCTTCAAAGACTTTGTGTAATACTTAATTTCCCTCCAAAGCTCAAGTGCCTTATTTAATATCTCATGATGTGGCTGACTGAAAACAATAAATTATACCTACGCATTAGAAAGCTGATAATTGTTTTGTTGCAACACCAAAGCAAATCAGTGCACTTATATACATATACATATTGTTAAGAGGTTTATTATTCATCTAAAGAAACCAACAAAAACGTGCTGTACAGTCTTACAGAGCATTAAAGAAGTGCAACAGATCATCTAACTGTGGCTTGATTCAACCATCACAACAAGTGATGTAATCAATTAAAAATGATTTAATGCTGGTGGAGAAAAATCAATCTAATCAGAGGATTCTAAAAAATGCCTTCAAGATTTACTAATCTTTCACTGTCGATTTGGATCTTGAATCAGCACCAGTGATGGTACACCATTTTTAGCACTTCGCCTTGTGCTGTACAACTCATAAAAATATAAAATATCAAGAGAGATCGCTAAACCACACGCATGAGCCTGCCTGTCCTCACTTACCATCAGTAAGAGCATCAAATAATCGGTGTATGGTTGCTACATCCTGAACAATCCTGCACTCCTGAACGCAACGCACAAACTCTTCCTGAAGCAGATGCTTTCGGGGAAGCGCAAACTTTTTAACGTGGTCATCAGGCTGCACCAACAGCTTCTCATTCTCTGTCTTCACCTAATAAAAGGAGAACATGTATCATCACTACTTTATCACCAACAAAGGCAGACTTGAGTTTCTCCCTCAAACCACCACTTCTACAAGATGGGAATAATGGTTGTGTAAGCTGACTGGCCTTGAGCATTAGTCTCCTGAGTTCAGGTCGTTTGTCAGCTTGCTGCCTCTCGTCTCGGTGCAGTGTGTCCACCAGCCACGTGACCAGCTGCGTGGGGAAGATGGCGGTGTCCGTCTTGTAGAGGTTCTGGAAATCACCTAGAGCGTCCAGCCGCCGCCAACACAATGTGTTAATGAAACCACGCAAGTAGTAGAATCTGCAGAGGGGAAATTATTGCGATCAAGCCTCAAGTCTTTGGAGTAATAACGTTTTTTAGTGGAATAAAGAAGATCAACATCTGAGAGTGAAAATAATAAACAAGAAATGCTGACAGACCAACAGTGTAACATTGTTAAATACTTGATTATACAAATGACAGGAATGACAGGGTTCTTCCTGGAAGGATGACAAGAGGAGCCTAAGGAATAATAAAAGCAGAATACCTGGCCAGCAGAGTGGAGTTCTCATTTTGGACAGAGAAGATGGCTTTGCCGAGCTGCTGGATCAGCTCACTGTAATAATTTTGTACAGAGTTGAAGGACAGAGAGGCTGGAAACTCTGGGAGCTTAAACACGTTTGGCGGCTTAGGAGGAGTTCTCAGCGCTGGGAGACAAAGAGGTAGGGAGAGCACGGAGAACATGTTGGGAAGAGGGGGCGAAGGCAAGAAGGGGAGAGAAACAAAGAAACATTTAATCTTTTCCAGCTGCTTTGTCTACAGTATGTCCTGACAGTTTGTGCCTCTGTTGCAGTCTCACCGGGGTCAGACAAAATGATCCTGGTCAGCAGTGTGTTTCTTTGGAGGCTGATAGTTTGGTCGTCTCTGAGATTAGGGAGGCTCATCCCCAGTCTCTTGCTCAGCTTGCTCTCTGTAATAGAGCTCTTACTCCGGGCTTGAATCTCCTGCATGGTGGGTCTGCGTGGGACCTTAACCATGGCCTTCATCCTAGATGACACATGATACAAACAATGCATTACAGGGGTACGTTTAGTTTTTATTTGGTACCTCACCACTCCAAAATGTTGTTTGGCATAAACATATTGACTGTTTGACTGCCCCCTAAGCTTAAACTAATGCAGTTGAATACAACAGCCCTGCAATAAATCCTACCCTCAAGAAGATTATAATGTTTAGAGAGGTGTTGGTGAACTTGATGGGTTTAATAACTTACTTCTGCATCTCAGAACGAGTGCTGAGCTCCATTCGAGCAAAGTTGTCCATTTTCCTGTTGAGACGATCCTTGAGGAAGCAATGGAAGATGTGTGTCTCCAACACCTGCAACACAGCCATGTTCATTTCAAGATGAGCACCTGGTCCTAAGTCCCATGTTAAAATAACCCGTAATAATAAATATTACCCGTTTTACCAAGTTAGTATTTACCTTTTTGTAAAACAGCTGTTCAGATGGCTCTCTGGTTTTCAGAAACTCTTCACTGTTAAACACTCGATGTTCATAGTTCAGATGACTGCTAACATCCCTATTATATACACACACGTATCCATTAGCAAAATATATATGTTTAGGAGAAGCATCCCATTAGATCTCAGTACACAAAGAACACACACAGAACCTGAATATGTTGACAATCAGTTCCAATGTGATCCTCCGGATGTCGTGGTTGAGGTTGTGTTGCCACGCTCTTCTCTGTGCCCGCTGCTCACTGATGTCAGCGCAGCTCGCATGGTGGCACTGATGCAGGTCAAAATGTATCTGCAGGGACTGACACCTGCAGAAACACACTCCTACTGTAGAAACTAATAGAAACTCATTCATATCTCGTGTCAAGTTTAAGAAAAGGATCAATAAAGTCAAACATCTACTGTCCCAAGTCCAAATCCATATGGCACTTTTTAGTTTGTTTTTTTGTATTTCTGTATAGTACTATTCAAAATTAGCAGTAGTTGTATCATTCTTGACAGTGAGCACCTCTGTGTGAAGCATTCTGCAGCAGCCGATGGAAACTCTGGTAGGTCAAGAGTCTCAGAATAAGAAGTGGAGACACTTCCGTTATCAATGTTGATTAGGATCAGATCATCTGTTTCCTGGACAGAGGAAGAATAAAATCAATCCCTTCTTCATTTTATTTGATACGCTTTTTTTCTAAACAAATATATGACAATATTTTAACAAAAACAATTAGTTTTGTGATCTAGGAAAATGTAGTCAACCTTTGTAAACACGACCAAAACAAAATAAGAGTAAAATGTGATGCTAAGTATTCACTTAGAACTGTGACTAAAACGTGCTTAAACTGTCTAAAACCTGCTGTAGATAACCTTCTTAAAGTTTAACATGTATTTAGATGAATAAGTTGCTTTGAGGCCAGAGACATAAAACAATGGCGGCCCTATTCCTCTAATAATCCAACCAAGTCTGAAGCACACAGCTTAACTCTGTCCTTTCACTTTCACTCACTCTTTTCATCATAATTTCTGAATCAGAGATGGATATTTTGAATGAAAAAGCTACAATGTAGGGCTGGGCGATAAAACGATAACGATATGTATCGCGATAGACATGTAATCAATATCAATAAAAAATGCGCTCGATAAAAGTTCGATAATTTTTTTTTTTTTTTTTTTTTTTTTTTTCTTCGTCGGAAGAAACCAGAGGTTTCAAAGCAAGTTTGGTTGCATGAACAAAGGCACTCACTCTCTGGTAGCCTAGCAACGTAGGGAATGACACGCTAACAGCCAATCATGTAACAGTATTGTGTTTGGTTGCGCCATATCGTTGTCTCGTGTTGGATTCTTCAATAACAGAAGCGGCGTGGAGTGATAAGTGGAAAATGCGTGCTGCAGCGAGCGCGGAAGTTCTTGATGAAACGGGAAACGTCAGCTCGCCAATATGGCAGTTTTTTGGATTTTATAAGTCTTACCGTAGTCAGACCAATGTCCACACGGCACAGCCGTGTTCGCCAGCAACGTCCAACAACATCTGCAGCTGGAACCCCGCACAAGCAGCAGAGCACCACGGAGAGGTACTCTTAGTGCCTTATGACGGTAAAAGCTAAACGGTACAAATAAATAACGGAGGCAGTGGCATATCATATAGCCAAAGACATGCTTCCGCTGAGCACTGTTGAGAAGCCCGGTTACCACCCCCCCACCATGTACGGTTTAGGCTGTAGCGTGACTGTTAGACGGAGAAAAATAATAACTGTTACTGTACTGTACCAGGTTTGTTTTTTATGTTACAGATGTAAAGTCTACCTCAGTTTTATTTCAATTTCGCCTACGTTTACAAAACACTGCACATATTTTAAAACACTTCATTCACCAGAAGTGTTCATTGTGATTTTAGACTTATGTTTACATTTGAATTATTTGAGTGTTTTCCATGGTTGTGTTGACATTTCTGCTTTTATAACTGAGAGGATTATAATCGGAGGAAGGTTAAGCTTAAAATAAAAACGTTTAAATTGAATAAATTTTTTTCTCCTGGTCCTTATTTTAAATAGGTCATAAAAAATATCAATAATTATCGATATCGACTGATATGAAACACTTATATCGTGATACAGTTTTCAGCCATATCGCCCAGCCCTACTACAATGCATTTCAGATATACTATCAGTAGGTTTAATGTACAATCACCACACAGCATTCCCATTATTCCCTTCATTTTCCACTCCCATTGGAGGTTTTAACTGATTTGGAGGATTGTGTACTCACAGCAGCAACCTCTTCAAAATGACTAAGGTGGCAACCCATGAGGAAGGCAGTAGGAGCCATGAGAAAGTCCAGCATGCCCCTGGCCAGGACTGGGACATATGGCTGCTGCCACGACAGAGGCTGGAAGAAAGATTAGGGAGGCAGGGATGGAAAATTAATGGATCAAAAATTTAAATAACGGATCGCTTGATGAAGGATTATGAAGGATTGAACACCTTTTATTAGATATTAGATATATTAAGTCACATTTTCTATAAAAGATTGGTCTTAAATTGCATAAATGTGATTTTGTCATGTTCAATAGTAAGGTACTATTTCAAACTGAATGTAAGGGCTTCAAACTCCATTATTATAATACAGTATTTACTGTATTGTGCTGTAACTTCTTTCACAATGTGCATTCAGTTTCACCATCCAAAGATACACGTTAACACAAAAGGAGCTTTTATTTTCTTTTCCTGAATATCAACAGATAGTCCCTATTATCCCTAAGGTTTCCAACTGCAGCCCTGCCCTACTCTTCACTTAAACAACCACAAGTCACGTAGCACTATGCTTCTAAGACCAATGTTTGAGTCTTATTTAAAAACGTAATTTGATTTGAGCAAAGTATTAATGATATCATAGTTATTTTAATTCCATTTAACACTACTGTGCCCTTTTGCAGATATGCAGACAAAGATGTTCAGCTGACCTGCAGAAAAAGCAAGAAGCTCTCTGCCACCAGTGTGAGTCTGGCCCAATCAGCAGAGAATAACACCACCCGCTGCTCCTGCAGGAGACAAGATAGCACCTACAGAGGAGGGGACAGACAATCAGAGACAGAGTTAATGTGAGCCTCCTCTTGTTTCACTAACAGCTACACAACAGGTGTGTGTAGTACCTGTAGTAGTTGCTGTGGCCTGAAGCAGACGAAAGGGAGATGGAGATCTAAATCTATAGTTGGGTGGTCTTTGTCTTCTCTGGATGGTAATACAATGGTGAGAGGACGCAAGGTAAACATCTGCAAAACATACGCATCGTTACAGTTGGGTTCTTCTATCTGGCTGTATAACGGGCAAAGGATGCATTAAAAATTAATATATGTGCATGCACGCACACAACATGATTATGCTATGAGAGTAAACATTTTAAGGATCACAGCAACCACAGAGTGTAAATACACACACACACACACACACACACACACACACACACACACACGCACACACACACACACACACACACACACACACACACCAAATGTAGTTGTCCGGGAGGGGGGATAGGCACCAGTGCCAGTTTGGCTGCAAACTCCTTCACTGTCTCCTCCATGTCAGACAAACAACATGTTCTTAGCTGGATTAACAGACTAACAAAAAACAGAAACAGACAAACAGAAAGAGACAGAGATTGTGTTTGTGCATTTTATAGTAAAGCTAAACGGATTTAGTTACGCAGTTTAAGTTTAGTAGACTGCTTCTCACCATGACAGACAGTCTTTAAGTGCAGTGAAGTAAGGATACTTGGATATGACACAGAAACTGTAGGCAGAGAAAAGTTTAGAAAACTTAAAGGACCCAGGTCCATTTTGGAAGAAAGACATCCCTTCCTGTAAAAAGACAGTGAACAGTGAATTGCTTTTTGTTATGTTTTTTGTAATCTTTCAATGTGGGCATGCTATTTTTTGACACATGTTCATTGGTTCAGTTGCCAACAATTGTATCTTAAAAAATAGTTTTTTTATCTGCATTAGGTTTGATATCTGATTGTAGCAGTAAAACATTGTTGGGCTTTAGTTTAATTGTTGTGTGTGAAGTATTATTTGAGTACTGTTTACCAGTATCGGTCGGTAAAATTGCATTACTACTCCATGAGTCTTGTTACCAAAGACATCGGTGAAAACCAGGAAGTGGAATTGTTCATCTTTCTGTTCATTGGTTACTTGGAGCCCACCTGGAAACAAGAAAAGAAAAATCAAAACATGTTAACACATACTGTAGGCATGATAGACTACAATTTCAATATGTCAGTTTTGCACTACTGTATGGCTGAACAAGATGCATGTAAAAAAAAAAAATCAATTATCTCCATTTTTTAACCAAATCTGTGCACGCCAGGGAATATCAAATACCCGGGAAGCAGAGTTGAGGTAAAGCCATGAGGTCGATGTCTTTAGTAACACTGACATCTTCACTACCTCCTCTTCCGCCTGCTAAAATTATATCAAACAAAATGACACAAATCACCAATGATAACATGGGTAGAGTTAGGCCAAGGACAAATTCAAAACCTTGAAGAAAACATGTTGTATTTATAAAAATAAATACAAAATCCTGTTGTGTTGTCCTGTTGTGTGGCATGTGTGGATAGAAGTACCAGACCAGACAAGCAGGGACAGACCTTGGCTGGGAGCTAGTGGTTCCCTTTTTGTTCTGAGAAAGGAGCGCCGCTTCTTCCCATGTGACCTCACTGCTTCACTGTCAGCGTGTGGTCTGTTAACGAAGGGAGGGGCCAGGACATGCAGTACCTCCGGCTCCAACAGCAGCTGCTCTGGAGTTCCATTATTGTTAATGGCCTGAGTGGGAGATAGGCAGGGAAGGATTGGGGGGGCCTCTACTCTTAACATAATTAGCTTTGATACATGTTATATTAATCTACATTACACATATTCTACATACAGTCATGTGGTTCATTTATTAGAAGAGACAAGGAAAACCTAATTTAAAAAAAAAAATGCTGATTACATAATCTTGAAACACTTGAAAAGGGTGACATGGCATTTTTGCATAATTAGCATCAGGGCATTATATCATTATTATTATTATTAAGGTATTATTTTTATTGTCTGGACCGATGGTCACTCTCCCTCGCTCATTACAATTATTCAGTGCCAAAGATGGTCTTTCTCGGTGAGTCTAAAATAACAAAGAGACTTGGTAAATGGGAATCTTCAGAAAATATAATATTTCGATTTTTCTTTTGAACAATTTTTGGGGGCAAATTTTGTTTTTATTATACTCACAGTCAAGATACAAAGGTTCCTGGCTGGAATCCAACCGGAAATGTAACCACTAGGCCACCAGGATGGCCAAAATGGCCAAAATGATCGTTTATATATCATAATATATTAAGAAAAAGGTAATAAAACATGGGGTTTACCAGTATTCACAATACTCATAAAAAAAACAACTCAGAAATCATGAAAATTCTAGCAAAACTAAAATGAATCTCATAACATAAAAACAACAAAATGGAACGGGGCTGCAAAAAAAAAAAAAAAACTTATTTATTCTATGATGACAATACAACTACCCATTTTCAGTTTACAGTACATCAGTCACATGTGTGTGTCGGGGCAAATACCTGGTAGACCTCCCTAAGTTTGTCGCTAGATGCTCCTACTACCACACAGGCTTCCAGCAGAGCAGGAGGCAGATGGTCTGCCATACTGACACCAGCCCAGGACCCAGTGGGACCAGTAGAAAAGGGGCCAAGGTGCTAACTCAGACCGCTGGAAGTAACAGAGAAGAGACAGAGAAGTCAGTCAGAGAGAGGAGTCAAAGAAAGGTATACATGAAGAGATAGAGATAATGGAAATGGCTTGTATGATAATAAGGCAGACTGTTGTTACAGTTTTCTCATCTTCTTCTTTCTGCATGAGAACATCAGCTTAATAAAATCACGACACGAGTGCTCGTTCCAGCTCATTATCACCCCTGCTGTTCTCATCAACAACTTCTGAAGGCCCAGTCAGACATTTTTTCCACCAGAATCATTTCATGATGCAATTATTACAGCTGCAATAACCACAATCTGAGTTTAATTTGGTTTTGTACATTTATTTGAACCAGAGATTACATGGTGCAATTATCATATTTTCCACACTGTTACTTACAGGAGTTGCACATCACTGTATAATTCAGGATATACCCTTCTCTTTAGGGCTGACATTCTCCAGTGTTCACTTTGTTTAAAGCTAGTAGTTTCTGTCTCCCCCTTGAGGAATTCTAAGTAATGACAACAAAACTGTTGGAGCGTCCACGTGATACAAGCCTTCCGTGATCACCCAACACAACCACCCCTCCTCCCCCACGCAGCTGCTAGTAGCCAAAGAGGACACGGAGAGTTAAAAAAAAAAACATGATGGACTCTTCAGAAGAGGTAACTGTCTTCACTTGATTTTCTGCGCGCGAAAGTCGCCGGACGACACAATCTTCTGAACATAGCCATACTGAGAAAAACAGAGGGAGTTTTGTGGAGCTCTATGGTGTTTTAAGCCCACAACGTCCCTGACCAAGACACTTAACCCCTAGTTGCTCCAGAGGTGTGCAACCTCTGATATATAGCAATTGTAAGTCGCTTTGGATAAAAGCGTCAGCTAAATGACATGTTATGTAATGTAATGTAACCCTACCAATAACCATTGCCTAATCGACTTCAAGGCAGTGCTGCGACCGTTGACTTCAAGGTACCTGACCCTAACCATAACCATAACCATAACCATTGCCTAATCCTAGTGCCTTCCAGGCACTGGAAGAAGATGTTGGGGGCTTAAAACACCGATAAACTTTTGTGGAGCTGATAGTCTTAATTAGCTTTGTAGCAACTAATTCAGAAATGGTTTGAATTTAACGGACGTTCATTAATCATTAAAAGTTACACACTAAAAAACTGAAGAAAAAAAAACTGATTAAAATAGCAATTAATAGATTTTCAAAATGTGGAGAATGTATTGAAAAACTCAACAAAAACAAAAGTTACCACATGGATCAATTTACAGATATACTGTATCTGCAACTGAATCAACATTTTCACATCTCAAAACCTGAACAAATCTAAATTAAAACTATCTACACGGCTTAATACCACTAAGAATGGCATTACTTTCCCATAAACGCTGTCCAATATGTAGTATATTTTCTATGATGTGAGGGCAACCAATGACAAAGTTGGAAAGCAAATCCTAAAATGAGCATGTAATTTGTGGATTTTTAATATACGTCATGACTTTTACTACCATACAATGTCTACATTCATCCATCTAATACACTGCAATATTGATTACTGCTGTGTAAATCAGTCTCTGGAACAAAATACTGTTGCCAGCAGATTATCAGTTTATCATCTCTAGTTTGTGGCACCATGAAGTTCCTGGGAATCCATATGACGAGAAAAGGAAAACAACTGAATTAAGCTGATTCAAGCTATGTGAAGGAAACATGAAACAGGATGTCAGTCATCATTTAATTTGTATTTTTCATTACACATCCACATAATGTGATAAAGCACAGACACATTATTCCACATTTTTTTCGTCTATAGTATACAGCTTTTTTCTTTTCTTTTACAACTGAGCCACCACAGTGCGGAGCAAATTATTTTAAATCACATTTCCCATGCTCCTTGGTCTAGTCTCTTCTTGGAAAATTAGGCTCATGTGTGCAAAGGAGGATGGACAAACACACACACACACACACACACACACACACACACACACACACACACACACACACACACACACACACACACACACAGAGAAAATGACTTGCACCAGGCCACAATTAATGAGCAGCATGGATGAAATTTTAACATCAAGTCCACCTTTAACTAGTCTTAAATAGTCTTGCACATTTGACAGAGGCAGACTTGTTGCGAGGTGACAAAAATATCGTAAGGGCTTTTTTGGCTCCATGGGAAAAATACAGTATGCTTAAATATTTATTATGTTTTTATAATTATTTGACGGTTAAATTGTCCTTAAAAAATGGTTGACCATTGCAACAACCATTGCAACAATGTAGTACTGTTCACTGGTTTGAAATGAAATGATAACTAATCAGCAGGAATGTCCAGCATAACTGAACTCATAACCCATTAAATGAACATGCCACATGACCTGCTGCTGTCCCTCCATTATTGGGCCAAGGATGTGACATGATCATAATCATCAATACAATCATATGATCCTTGACGAACAGGGCACATTCCACATCAAACCATAACAACACATTAATAGTGTTAGCCTACATCTTCTGATACGACACAAACACACACACACACACACACACACACACACACACACACACACACACACACACACACACACACACACACACACACACACACACACACAACAATCTGGTATCTCTGTCTTCCAGACCTGATGTGGTCACGCTTGCAATGGAATTGAAATTCTGCTTAGCCTGTAACAAATGTGCCCTTAAAACACAGGAAAAAAATGTTTGGAGTGGGGAAAGGTAACACATTTTTACACAAATAATAAGTAGACAAGAAGGGCAACGGTCATTTGTGGCACAAGCTGGTAAACAGAAAGATGATCTGAAAAATATTTGCCCTCCAGGATCAGTTAGATGGAAGTAAAAAAGTAGTGCAGACAGAGCAATTGCAATAATGGTCTGATGTCTCCAACTTCACATGCCACTCCTTTGGTCTGCTCCCAGACAACTCCAGAATAATGTATCAAACGGGGTACTTTTAAGTTTTAGTCATGCACATCTTGAGCAAAGCCAAGACTTTCTGCACAATTACAAGTGGCTGAAAATAAAGCTAATCTGAATCTCACCTGTAAAGGAATTACTGAGTGACTGTTTCAGTTGTTACGCTATATGGCATATAGTTAAAAAAAGAAAAAGAAAAAAAAACGCCAGTGTCACACAACGACAAAACAAGAAAATCATCTTTCAACTAAATTAACCCTTTTAGACTCGAATACGTCAAGCTAACATCACTGAATGATCCAAAGTCACTGTCTGCATCATGTTACGAAATATCATTTTGTAGGCACATTACAAGGACACAAGTTTTGCAAATAATGTAGAATTTAGCAAAGTTTTACAAATTAAAGACATTAGACATTTTGCTGATTAGGCCTACTGTTTTATTGCAGCTGCAATAAAATCTGTGAGCCACAAGCTGTACAGGTGAGAGGATGCTTCCAGTCTATCTCGTGACTTGTCAACGACATAACGTTAAAGTAAAGTCTTTAAAGCTGTCATTAAAAGTTAGACTTCGCTTTCAGGTCACTAACCTCATCACAGGCTACCGCGCGGCTCTTGATTCATCCCCCTTCACATTCACGGCAGCAGTCCGTCCGAATGTCCGAAACTAGAGTCACTCCAGCGGAGCAGCAGACTCCTGCTCGACTAAATGGCACGAGCTCATCGGTTCCAATGTTTACGCCTGTCACTCTGCTTCCTGTTTCTCTGTGTGAACGTAGCTATTAACATGCGCATTGATGATTTGAGGAAGCACAATGCAGTATAATACAAAGCATATAATTTATAGGATAATAAAAGACCCAGTAGCCTCCAAGATAGTTGTTACTTATACATTTTTAATATCATGATTAGGGTCTACAGTGTCTTGCATAATTTGGAAAGTAAGTCTGCATTGAAAACTTAAGTGACTAACACGTTAAGTCACATTATTTAAATTGGAATCAAATAGGCGTTAGCAGCCCCACATTGAAACACTCATGCAGTGCTAATATCTCTAACAAAGAATATTGGAGCCTATGTGGAACTTACTAATTGACAGTCACTTTAAAATGATGTCACCTGATAAAACCAAGCAAAGTCGTAATGATCTGATTTGGTTTTCAGCTTAAGGAGACACTTGTGTGAGTTGTAGATACTCACAGACTCAAAGTAAAATAACGTGTGTAAATAATATGTACATTCTTTATCATAGTCATATCAGAGTATTCATGTTGAAATAGCATGTGTGAGCAATTGTCATAAAAACACAGACACAAGCAAAGGTTCAATCATTGTCTTTTTTCAAATAATTGGTACAAAAATACCTTCTTTACATTGTACAAGTCTGCCAGCAGCAGCAAAATCAGAACCAAAACCACACCAGTGATTGACTTTCAAACCAAAACATAAAATATATCATTCTTAAATTCTTAACATTTGTATAAAATCAAAACCATTTCAATAAGCAGGGGGCCTGTTCCAAGAAACTCTCATTATTCTACAGTAGTTTGGCACCAACAATGGAGTTATTCCTCTTTGTAAGATGGAAACATCTCAAACATTTAGACCAGCTGAAGTGAAAGTACTTATTGAACTAAAACTAAGTTAATGTAAAAGGAATCACACACACATATATATATATATATATATAGATATATATATATATATATATATATATATATATATATATATATATTGGTTAACCTGCCTGTTTACTGGCCCTCTGATAGAAAAGTGAAAAATAACGTTTTAACGTGTACAGATCCCATGACTGTTCCATTTTGATTTACAAAGAATAAGTACCTCATATTGCTTGGTAAACATAATACTAGCAAAATATATAGCTAAAAAAACTAACAATATTATATACCTTAACCTCTTGTCAACAGGTGCTTTTTAAAAAACAGGCCCAGTACAATTGCCAAGGAACACAATAGCACACAGCCCATGTCACACACAAGCAGAATCTCTGCATTATTTACAGGAATATTAGTGATTATTTATATCATTTTGTATTAGTTCTCTCAACACTTTCCCTTCAATATCTCATGCAAAAATCCACAGATTGATCCCTTTGTAGTGCTTATGACATGACAGGCAAAGCAATGGCAAAGCTGCCAGGATACAAGGTCCAAAACAACAAATACAGTGTTGGCATTGCCCATAAACAAAGTAAAGCCTCAAGGTTGCAACAACGATAGACACCTTTCATGCTTGTGCTTGTTTTCACTTGTGGCATTGCTACCTCTGACTTCAATAATCCTTTAAGGAGGAAAGTGAACTGAGAAGGTCTCCTGTGCTTTTCTTTAAGGTTCACTTGGTCATGGTTGCAAATTTTCAAATACCAGTTGTTGGCGTTTTATAGAATCGGTCCTCTCTACTATTCAATATGCAGCATTACAGGTTTCTGAAACAGTTTCAGATTATGTAAACCTCCACAATTAAAGAAATAAAGTATAGCTGTATAGTTTATTAAACTGTGTATACTGCACTCGGTTTGTGACACTGCCAATATGTTAAAGTGTGGTAGGGAGTATGTTAAACACTACCTCTCATGTTTGTTATTCTGATGTAAACCGAAACCAGTATGGGAGGTACAGTATTTCTCTTCTTATCTGTCCTTACTGTAGGACAGTTTCACAGCTGTCAAATGATGAGCATGGCACACTAAATATAATGTGGGCTAGTTTAATTTTGCTTCTAATACAAAGTACAAACAAAATCTGCAATCCCCTTTAACGTCAGAGCATTTCTATCCAACTATATCACCTGTATTTGGAATGTATATTTCAAAACACTTTTTTTCAATAGAAAATAAAACAAATGCCATCCTCTAATACAAATCACACTGAAGCCCAACACTACCTGAGGTCAAATTTGAGAGATGATACACTACCATTTACAGTGTATATTCACATCTACGTCTTCATTGAGAAACACTTTGCACTGCAATTGATTTGTAATTTGAATAAAGGAACGTGGATAACAGATCCATCTGGAGACTTAACCATAATGCCAAAAATACATTGTCACAGCTGCTGGTTTAATTTCTTAACTACATTATGATCAAATGTTTCTTTCTTTCAGAATTTTTGTCATCTTCAGTACAGGCAAGAGTCATCCAATCATCATAAAAGGGCACTTCTAACTGCACACTAGCTTGCTCTGTAACCAAAATCATAAATGTGAATAAAAAAAGTGTGTCTGCAACAAACGTAGAAGGCTTTACCTGTAGTTTGGAAACATCCTGGCATTTATAAAATAACAATATAATATCAAGGTATTCCATTAACAGACAGGAACAAATATTAACATATTCAGTCTATGTAATGCAGAGGTACATACTTTTACGGCACTATGATTGTCCATTAAGCAGTATATAGAGCAGCTTCTGTGAATTAAAAGATCACACTTTACGCAGCACCAGTGTGACAATACTGTTCAGGAGTGAGACAGAAAGTGCTCTGTGTGCTTTCCATTTATGTGTTCGCAATAAAGGCTTATATTTGTTTCAGTAGTCTGAGCTTCAACAGTGTCACCAAGTCACTGGTATGTGTCTCTTTGTGTTTTAATGGCTTACTTCCATCCATCTAGCCATCCATTTGTTTTTAGGGTTGAGGTAGCAATAAGACAATCATAGCAGCGCAACACTTGAGATTGTTTCTTCTTATCAGTCTTCTACTCCAAAAATATATTATCCATCCAAATCCATCCCACCCAGATATCTGTAGATGGGAGTCAACTGTTCTGTCATGTTTTTCCTCTTTCCTTCTTCAGAAAGAAACAGACATTTGGTTTAACCCTCACATGCTGTGGCCTGTGCTTAGTGAGAAGAAACCTAAACAATTAATGCTAAGGCAACAGAGTCATTAGCTGTCCTCTTTAGACTATCTCCATCTGTGAGGCTCAGCAGAGCCAATCTCTGGTCACTGGTCCTTCCTCCGTTTGGGTCTGAATCTCCAGGTAAACCCACCAAGCCCTTCTCTAAGCTGGTGGGCTCCATATCGGGATAAATAACGAGGAAACAGGCAGTAAGGAAGCCAAGGAAGGCGCCTCCAGAGGCCACTGCAGGAATGACACGCACACTGCCAACTGCGTCTACCACAGCTCCGAGGGCAGATGCAACCAGAATCTGGCTGATATAGACCTGGAAATGAAAAATTAATAATTCAACACAATAGTATATACTGTAATGAAACGCATGCTTCTCATAGCTTTGTATCAACACCCCTAGAAGTAGAAGGTAGCTGAAATAACACAAATTTGGAATAAATACATTAGTTAATTTAACTCACAGCCTAAATCATGCTGTCTGTATCAGTTAAAAAAAAAGACCAATAATCATTGTGATCTGTTTTGCTTTATCAACAGCAAATTCTTACAAGTCTAGAGCTGATGGAGAAAAAGGTATCAATGCTCACCTGGCAGGATAAGATAGCGCAGTCAATACCAAAGCCTCGTCTAGTGTTTGCTGGACTGTGGTGAATGTACTGAGGAGAGGAACAGTAAAGAAGAATCGCATATTAAGCATATTATGTCACTGATTATCAATGGAGTCACTGAAACTGCGGTAGATTTGATTTATAACACAACAGAAGCAACTGTACCCAAAACTACAATTAAATCCTTCCACAACCAGAAACCATGAATTATACCAAAACCATCTGTGATGCCATAAACACACACACTGCCGCCTACAAATTAGGAATGCAGTTTGGAAACATAGAGAATTATAAAGCAGCAGCTTATAATGTGAATAGAGCAGTAAAGGACACAAAACCGGTCTACGGGAAGACAGTGGAACTACAATTCTAGGAGGGCAACCCCAAGAGTATGTAGCAAGGACTAAAGACTATGACAGATTATAAGCCCACCCCTTGTTCCTTGTCAAGTGCTGATGCGTCTATAGCAAGTGAGCTAAACACATTTTACAACCTGCAAAGAGTGGTTCCTTTGACACAACACACAATAGGCGGTGCCCTATCCTATAGGCTATTTACACCAGGCGTTGCAAGAAAAAGGCTAGGAGAATCATTAAAGATCCAACTCAACCAGGCAACTGTTGAGGTTGGATACACAGAGAGCCAGCCCCCCCCCCCCACCCCCCAATGCAGTATTTGTATCGCCAGGTAGGGACAGTGTGCATGGATACGTGTATTGTCTGTTTGTGTACATACCTCTTTGATTTCATGGTACTGCCCGAGTAATGCATAGGGACAGTAGGAGATACTCAAGGAGATGATGCCCATGCTACTGATCATCACCATGGCAACATAAACATTAGGGAAGATTGCCATAACAGCAGTTCCTAAGGTTAGAGAGATGAAAGCTGTTTAAATACATTGTATTTCAATGTGTTCTGCATACCCATTAAGACAATATGCAACTGCTCCCAAATCCACTGTGCTTTACTCTACTATTGCCGGCTGTTTACTCTGTTTACCTATTGAGAATCCCAGAGTTCCAACAATGTAGACAATCTTAATGCTCAGATCAAAATTATCCAGGTACTTTTGAAGGATTGCTGAGTGGAGAGATGGAAAGAGGGAGGCAGAGAAATATCAATTATTGAAGACAGCATAGTGAAGCATGTTAGAAAATGGAGGGAAAAGGTTTCACTGTATCACTGACCACTTCTTTTGTATGTAAATACAGCAGTATGTACAGAGATTTAAATTCAAATCTAACTAGAGTTACCGCCTTGCGGTTGTATGCCTCTGCCAACCAATCAAGTTGCAGTTTACATCCATGTCTGTCCAGACTCATATAATACATGTAGCGAAGACGGAGAAAAAAAAATGAAAAGGTATGAAGTGTATTTTTTGGCTAAATGTGGATGCTTCACACACATCTTCAACCAGGCAGCCCAGAAGATCTATACAATCGCCACAGGTTCAAGGTGGGCAGATTAGTCTCACCAATTCAGTATCTGACCAAATGTGACATATGGTCACAATCTCCCCTTCTGTTCCTGAGTTATGGCGTTGAATAACTGCCAAAAAAGTGTTTTTGTAGAACATGATTTCGCAGTGAAGTTGACCTGGACAGACAGACGTATGTGCCTCCGGCCACGGCTGTTGCCAGCGCGGAGGCATTAAAATGAAAACAGTGTTTGTGTTTTACCAGAGCAGACAGCAGCAGTAGCAGCATAGACCACCAGACCCCAGCAGCCCATCTGTACTCCTCTGTGATAGTTTAGTAGCTCTGTGGAATTGGCTGGTGCCTGAAAAAAGCGTAATCATTTTGGCAATGTAATTGTAAACTTGTAAACATGTAATAGATGACTTTGTGTAGCATGCTGGGTTTATTCGTCTGTGTCCCTCTACTGTGTGGTCTCCATGGTAGTTTAGTGTAGTTAATTAGTTTATAATGTCGTGGACAGTCCCCCTTAATTAACTGTACAGTAAAAGGAGCAGCTTTAGCCTCTACGGCTAATTTCCAGCTGTAGTCACCGGCCTGCTGACAATAGACATCCTAAAATACAATTGTTAACAAAGAAAATAAATTACATTCTATCTATAATGACAGCAGGCCACAAAATGCAGTCAGTTAGCACAACTGTCTTTAAACAATAAGACACACGTGTGTGTGTGTGTGTGTGTGTGTGTGTGTGTGTGTGTGTGTGTGTGTGTGTGTGTGTGTGTGTGTGTGTGTGTGTGTGTGTGTGTGTGTGTGTGTGTGTGTACCGTGGGGTCACCGTGGTAGATGACTTGCCCCATAAAATCGGTGTAAAACACAGCTTCAGCTATGATGGAGAACCACGTGAGGAGGTGACACACACACAATCTCCACAGCTGCCTAGGCATCTACAGAGGACAGAAATGAAACAAGGAATCAAGACTTGACATGAATAAGGAATTCCACAAAAACGTTTGGTTTGTTAATCTGCAACAGCAGACCTTAAATTGTTGTAAATATGATGCATTGCAATAGTAAAATAGGAGAAAAAAATACATAAATATTAAAGACATTTGCAATTTACTTCACCTTCAACATGGATAACCAGAGCAGTCGAACAGTTGTACCCTTGTCTGGTCCTGCCTCACTGCTGGAGCCCTCAGATGACAGACTGCTAGCTGACAGCTGCAACTCCCGCCGGTTACCACACTGCTGGAGTTTACTCAGGTCATTCAAACTTTGGGAGGTGGTAATTGGCCGAGGGCTTGATAGTGCTGTCCTTCGCAGTCGATAGCGCTGTGATCCCACTCGTCCATAGTAGGAGAAAGTGAAGGAGGGCTAAAGAGAAAAAGACCAACATCAGCTATTTCACATTTGCAAAATTACTATTACAGAAAGTAATTCAAAAACTGCTAAATGCAATGGTACCTGTCTGTAGAAGGTGTGTGGGTGTGGTCGTGATGAAACTAAGGTGTTGGAGGGCCGGCTCGGCAGCCTAGTGGAGGCATGGCCTTTCATTTCATTGGAGTGGTCAGAAGTGGACAAGCCAGCATTGACACCATTGACAGCCTTGACCTGCTGGGACAGGAGAGAACCACAGAGGTATATATTAAAAGGCACAAAGGGAAACTGAAGACATGGGACAACATATCTGAAACCCAGTACAGAACTTTTCTGTCTCTAAAAAGTTCCATATATTGCCTATTGAAAAAAGGGAAAATAATCACATTCTATTAATCACAAGTTACCCGTAACATTAACACTGTTCTGGCGGTGTAATTGTAAGCCAAGACAAATAATATCTGACACCGTAGCAGCTGATTTCACCTGTGTTTTCAGATGTGAGTCCTCTGAGCCAGAACTGATCTGAAGGAGAGAAGGAGGACCGTTTGTTGGACCCCTAAGCTCAGGCCAAGCTGAATTTGTAGGCTCTAAGACCACCATCCCATCAGTAAGGGGGGGTGGTCCACCGGAAGTAGACAAAGACCCAATACTGTGGTCTGATGGCTTAAAATCATCTTCTAGCTCTCGCTGCGTCTCTGGTAGAAAGCGATGCACCTCAGGCTGAAAAAATTGTGCATCTGGGTCGAGGTCAGAATCCAATTCAATTGTGGCATCTGGCATGGCTAAGACTGAATCGCTTTTACTCCGCACTCGCTCCACAGCAAGGAAGTCCATTTCTCCTTCCTCAGGATCTGATCTGTTGCCCTCTCGGGACGGGGCCCGCGCTGAAGCATCCTCCTCTGCAATCATATCAAGTAAAGGTGGAGTGTGACCAACGGCCCTGAAAGACAACTGGCTGGTAGATCCCCCACTTTCTGTGACTTTAAGCTGATTGGAAGGAGCGAAAGGTTGCTCAGGGATACTGAGCATGTGCAGTGTGACAGAGATAATGAAGATGATGCCTGCAAACATGAAGAGGACCTGTTCCTGTGATTTAAATGCTTGGCCCAGAGATGTGCCAGTCCAGTCTAGACCACCGAGCATGTAGCCCACTGCTCCGCCGAGCCCTGAAGCGACAGGTATATACACAGAAACAAGTCAATTATTGTGCAAAGTCTAAGAAACAAGGACAAGTACAAGCTTGTTCCCTTGGGCTTTGGAATTAAAATAGCCCCACATCATCACGTACCCTTCACCATACCTAGAGACTGGCATGGTTTTATTTCAGTTAGCCTAATAGCTGGTTTGATTTGCATTGAGAGATGATTTTATAGAAAGTACCCCATGCCAATCTCTAGGTATGGTGAAGGGTACGTGATGATGTGGGGCTATTTTAATTCCAAAGCCCAAGGAAACTTTATCAGGATGCATAGTATCCTCAATCCATGAAATAACTGGCCTTTAAAAATAAAAATCTGCCTGCCTCTATGGGAATTTAACATAGAGGTGTACTCACTTTTGTTGCCAGCGGTTTAGACATTAATGGCTGTGTGTTGAGTTATTTTGAGGGGACAGCGCATTTACACTGTTATACAAGCTGTACACTTAATACTTTACATTGTAGCAAAGTGTAATTTCTTCAGTGTTGTCTCATTAAAAGATATAGTGAAATATTTACTAAAATGTGAGGGGTGTACACACTTTTGTGAGATACTGTATATGTGACGATGTATATGTGTACTACTTATGTGTGTTATTAAATAGCTGATATTTAAACAGAGGTGCATGCGTGCGTGCGTGCGTGCGTGCGTGCGTGCGTGCGTGCGTGCGTGCGTGCGTGCGTGCGTGCGTGCGTCCATACATGCATGTTGTCTTACCAGCCGAGAAAGCATGAATATTTAGGGCCATATCTTGCTCGTCAGTGTCAGCAACATCAAGAAGGTAAGCTCTGATTGGTCCCTCAGAGGCATCGGCACAGAAATCCAGCACCACCACACCAACTACAGTGAGGACGATGCCAATTGGCTGGCTGCTAGGACTATCACCAACCGAAAGGCCTAACAGAATACAATGTATACAGAGTCAGTCATTTTTGTATCAGAATGTTTTTTTATTGAGCCAAAGATTATTGTACAGACAGTAACATAGTCGAATCAGTGCTCATTTTTGTAGGAAAGTGAAAGTAACATTACAATCATTAATCTGTATATAGAACAAAAAGAAACTAAAACACGAGAGACCTTAATTTCCCCATACCATTCCTGTTGTTAAACAGTAATTATTATAATTTGTAAGTGGTGATCTCCTTTGAAACTTTCTACTCACCTATTAATGATCCATTTAAGAACAGCGCCACTCCCAGCAGCACACCTACACACAGGGCCAGAATGAATGGTCTTCTCCGGCCCCATCGCAGAGTACATCGGTCACTGGCTGAGCCAATCACAGGTGTGAAGAGGAGACCCAGGATAGGACTGAGGAACCAGGTTAAACTGTAATATTGCTCAGGAAGACCTAGAAAACACACACAAACAAAATGGTAGCTTCAAAACTAAGAACCCAGTCCACGTATACTATTGTTGGACGAGGTGAAACTAGATTTTTAAATTCTATTTTTAGGAAAGACCTATTACATTTGACCACATGGTTAAATAAGCTCTGATAAGATCTGCCAAATGTTTTCATTCCTTTGATTTTTATTATAAACCATGTGTTTAACTCTGACTAACTACTGACTGAAGGGCTCAAGCTTCAAAGTTCTTTGTAATGAATTACTCATTTACTGGGCTCGGTTTTGTTTTGCCATCTTGGTACAAAACTCATCAATAAGCCAACCTATTCATATGTTTGTCATGCAGGGACTTGCCATAATAACTAAAACAGTCTGGGAAGAAAAGCTTTTTTTTTTTAAATCTCCACAAAAAGGGTGAATGCTTTCCTATGTTCCATTGTTTATAAAAGCATAGCTGAAAACCCACTAGTGCTCTTAAGCAGCTTCCTTTACCAACGGCTTTTAGGGTGGCAGAAACAGAGGTGGCCTGTAACAACAACAGAAACATGCACCAACCAGCCAGGAGAGTAGTGAAATCACCTCCTGTTGTTGAATGTCAGGAGACAGAACTAGGCTTCAAACAAATGTCTCTGCTAGATGACAATATCCTGATTTTCCACCCCTTATATAGAAGTGTACAAACCTAATGTACTCAAATTCAGTCAGCTGGCTGGGTGAACTGAGTGGTTCTCACGGGAACATGTTACCCAGGCTGCCTTGCTCTGCTCCTGCCTTTCCTCTCCCTTAAGTCAACAAAACTACAGATTACTTTCTTGCAGTAGGAAAAATGTTGTTGTTTTTTCTGATGGCTGCTCACTATCTCTGTTGTCAGTGGGACTACAGCAATACTTAACTTAAGGACCCTGTGACTTTTTTGACCTCTAGTAGCACTATGAAGCAATTTTTTTAATGAGTGGCTCTCAGTTATGTTTGTTTTATACACACGGATGAGGATGCACAAGGAAGCACATCTGCAGGTGGGTGATACACATTCCTGCCAATGATTTCAAACTAGTCTACTAATCAACAGGTGGCACTAATAAGCCAATACAGGCAGCAATGCTCCAGCAAAGGCATGGAAGAAGACTGCTGGATGGTAAACAACACTGATGCTAACAATGCAGGTTTAAAAAAATAAATAAAAAAATCAGCTCTGCAAATGTTTATTGAGGACAGAAATGCATGCAATACGTTTGTTAGAAGTCAAGGTAAAACCCAATGCATTTTGGTGAGTAACACAGTGTTGACATAACTTATATTTGTTCAAAGGAAAACTCCACAGGGCACCCATGGATCTTTTTTACAGCAGACATTTTTGACTTGTCATAGTAGGAAAAGCACAGCTGAAATTGATAACCTTAACGATGGGCTCAATTCCATCAAGTGTCCCAGTAAGCTATTTCAGTGAGTCAGCATGCACAATACCAGGGCCTCTCCTAAGTGGAATGCAGCCATCATTAATGGTTTTGAATACACCTGTGCTTTTCCTACTATGATATGTCAACATGCCTGCCGTGAAAAAGGTCTATTAAGCCCACCTTTACTATGACACACTCATTATGTAGGTTTGTGTTGCAAGAAGACACAGCTGAACACATCCTGCTTGAGTTCAATGTTGTAAAGCTACAGTACTTTGCAGTGGCTGACAGCTCAGTCACACTTGAGGTTGTTCAGATTGGAATACATTTCACTCATTAAGCATTTTTCAGAGATTACTGGTATAGTAACCAAGCAAAACTGGACGTCTTAAAAAATGCTTTTCAAAAACCTCAATATGGTTTGCTTGAAAGTTTTTTAAAACAAATATTGTGAATAGGGAGAAAAACAGAGACTCTAAAATGTGCTGTGTTAGACATTCTTGCCATACCTAGCCAGGGGAAAATGCCTTTGTTCCATTTCTGCTATGATGGCAAACCTGACATCGAACTGCATAGCCCCCAGTTAACTACTGCTGGGCAGACGGGTTACATGACACAGTGGTGCAGCCAGGGGAAGTCAATGGATCCAGTGGGGCTAATGAAACAACAGTCTAATGTGTTGCTGCTGTTACCTGGATGCTACAGCTGGAATTTAGACTGATGGGCATCTCCTTGAAATTAACAAATAAAAACAAGATGCTCATAGCTCATTTTGGGAAAGAGTCAGTGTGGGTCTGCCCATTTCCTGACATTAACCAGGGGAACACTGCCACAAATGTATCACTAAGATACCTGACAGAGTAAACAGAACGTGCTACACATTACATTTAGTGTAAACACCAGCTTTGAAACATCATACGGTACACACAGTACTATTACACTACCACTGTGTACCTCACGTGGGAAGGGTCTAAAAACTCTAACACCTCTGAATAAATTGAGGAATATTTAGACTGGAAAGTGTGCCTGTGGCACTTACCCATATGCTATGTACAAGTTGTTCTGCTAATGGCTGTGTCCCATTCCTATCACAACAAGGTGCACAAAATGGGCTGGTAACACTTGCAAATTGCAAATGCAAATTCCAGTGGTGCCAGTATTGCTGACTTTACATGTGTAGATATCTATGACATAGCGACATTATGAGAACATGTGTTCAAGCAATAGAGAGCAAGAGTGTGTCTGTCTCTATGTGAACGTATTGTGTCTCCTTACCTATCTGCAGCAGCACTGGCGTCACCAGGGCTGTTTCCATTGCATAGCAGAACTCGCGTCCAAACATCACTGCCCCGTGCATTACCCAGCGAAACATAGGGATCTGCATACTTCTGCCCTCTTCCTCCATCTCCTTCTCGCTCTCTTCTGCTTCTTCCTTGGGTTTCCTCCTTTCGGAATGGCCAGAAGCCTCTCTCTCCTCTGCTTCTCCTCCCATTACAGTCTGGTAATGGGTTTTTATTTTTCTGAATGGCTGGTGTATACCAATGTATAACACGTATTGCTACTATTTCCTATATGTAAGCAACACTGTACTGTGTTATTATATGCTAATAGAACATGTGATGTCCATGGTTTTCATAATGATCACTCACTGTGTAGGAGAAGCTAAAGATATCCAGAAAGTTAATCAGAGAGCATCTCTGCTGCAGCACCTTCCAGGTTCAAGGCAAAATAATTGCAAATAATTAGGGAGGAGGCAGGAATCATCATTATAATGACATTAATGTGTCCAAAAACTGACGTGGTAAAAACATATTCCATGCATTTTATCCTCTGGCCATCATGCTGATATGTGACCAGTTGCAGTCGCACGGCTCAGGAGATTAATGGCAGAGCGATGGTGTTCCTCTCTGTGGCTTGCAGATTAAAAATTCAGGAAAAGCAGAGAAGTTCTGTGAGGCTCCCGCGGTATGCAGAGGGGAGGAGCAGAAGAGGTGGGAGAAGGGGGGGGGGTGTCAATATGTGTGTTGTGGGTTCCAGTAACTGTGTTTGTGTAAGCTGTGAATAGGGTTAGCTAGTTGTGTGCATGGAGTATTTGGATTGTGTAAGATTAGTGTGGTTCGGCAGACAAATGTATCTCTCTCTGTGTGTGTGTGTGTGTGTGTGTGTGTGTGTGTGTGTGTGTGTGTGTGTGTGTGTGTGTGTGTGTGTGTGTGTGTGTGTGTGTGTGTTTGTGTGTGTGTGTGTGTGTGCGTGTGTGTGTGTGTGTGTGTGTGTGTGTGTGTTTGTGTGTGTGTGTGTGTGTGTGTGTGTGTGTGTGTGTGTGTGTGTGTGTGTGTGTGCGCACGCGCGCATGTGCACTTCCTGGCAAGTCTGGGTTTAAAGCATGTGGAAGCGTGGCAAAGACAGACTGAGTGACACGGCAACCTGCAGAAAAACAGACATCAAAACAGTAAGCTAAAGCTATAAAATATAATGCAATCCAAGTGGTAGCATTGCCTTGGTGTTATCATTCCCTGTCTTAACTTATTTTCTATATTTGTGTTTATACTCTACAAGTAAGACTAACAAAGCACATTGGTCAAGGCCAAATGCTAGAGGGCTCCCATGTGTAAAACATTTCCAGTGCAGTTTGGGTCCAATGATAGGAAATTAAAATGATCTTGGCTTAAGAAAAATGCTGCCCTGTCCCAATGAAGTACACTGGAAATAAATTTAAACTCAATGTATAACTGTGATACACAACTAACGTTGTGTAATAAGTTTATAGATGGAATAGACATCATATAACAGAATAAAGGAACAAAGGATGAAGCAATGTTGCCACACCGTAACTATCTGCGATTACTATAAAGGTTTTCATTCATGTAACGTTACCTCTTGAGTCTGTTAAACTCAGCGGCATCAGGTGCAAACATAACCTTTAGACCACAAAACTGGCAGGCTATAAAGACATTAGAGGAATGAACAAAAGCCACATTAAGTAATAAACCCTTATTACAACACCATAGCTTTTGCATAATTGGTTACAGGTAGATTTGATTTGGGGGATATAGTTAAGCCCCATGTCTCTCTCGTCTTTCCTAAATCACTTTTAGTCTGTCTTAGGTATTCCAAATAAAAGTTAATTTTTAAACAAAATCAACTGAGCGTTAAAACGCTTCTGTGAATTTTTCTGTCGTGATGATTTCACAGAGTGACAGAGTAACCTGTGTGTAGTGACTAGCTAGTCTACACTATACCTACCGATGTGTAGTGACTAGCTAGTCTACACTATACCTACCGACCTACAGTCTACGTTACGCAATTAATAACGAGGCAATTTTAGTCATGTTTAGCGTGTGAGGATAATGCACGTGGCGATAGATAAACACCTGACTGGACACATTCATGGTAACTTTATATTCACTGATGCTTGACTATTTGTGGCTAACGTTAACGTTATAGCGAGCTAGGTTGGCTAATAAATTAGTTAGGCAGCTAACGTTAGCAATTTAACTTAAGAAAGAGAAAAACAGTTAACATAACGGTATATTAAAGACAAAAAGATGTAACATACCTGAAATGTTACTCCGCTAAGGTAAAGTAAAATCAGTTTCGCGTTATGTCAATTTTCGATAACGTGACAGGACAACTCTTGGTTTTGGTTAGCAATCTGGCTAACTGAGTGCCCATCTGGTTCAATACACTCATCAATCTCATTGGTTTCCACGGTTTCCACAGTAACAAAGCGAGGCGTGGTCTAAGCGGACGCCAATGACGTCATCGACCTACAACAACTAACAGGGAATGGTTTACTTAGGGTTATCATTAGCCTACTCATCAATTAATTATAACAAATAGTGATCAAATAAAACTAATAACAATTATAATAATGTATACAATATAAAAATGTATTAATCATTTCAAAAGACATGTTATATTTCAAATTGCAATAATGGAACATTTAACTGTATTTGTTTTAGCTTCTTTTTTTCTTCAAAACCTCATTCCTCAAATATAAAATTAAGACTTATGAGACTAGTTTTACATTTGAATAATCAGGCAAAACTATTTGTAGTACAGACAGAGGTGGCTTAACTAAAATGTTATATAGGCTACTGTAGCCTACATTTTGGACTTCACTTTTTCCACTAACTTGGTCCCATCAACATGAGATGAAGATGAAGGAAATAACTCCAAAGCGCCAGATCAACACATAAGGCAAAGCCAAATATTTGACTCACTTGAACACACCTTTATTCCCCCTCCAATCTCTTCAATTTACGTAATATGCCATTTGTTCCTGCATAGAGAGGTTCTGATGATTGTTGATCAAATTGTTTACTTAACAGTACATAATATCAAACAATAATAAAAAACAATATTATTTAGCCTACAGCCCAAACATTCACATTGTATCTGCTTTCAGTCATCCAAGCAGTTTCCATTTAAGTAATAACATTTTCTTTGGTCTCTTACTGTAATGGTCTTTGAAAGGCAATGTAATGTTGCCCTCTGCTGCACAAAAGTGGTTTTCATTCCCAAATATTTTCTTGCAGTGGATCTTCTGAAGTGGTCGCTAATGGGCAAAAAACATATCACTATCCTTCCATGTAATCAGATACAGTTGTGGTCAGTTTTACATTGTGTTCCATTTGGTTAAATTCCCTCCTGTTCACACTTAACCAGACAGGACAGTAAGGAGTTAATCCAAGTCTGTTTGACAGTATATGTTCCACACTTTAAAGAAAAGGGTGTAATGGTCCCCGGCAGGTATCAGGGTGGTCATCAATATCTTCTTTTGTAATACCAGCATTTATTTCCTGGCCAGTTCTAAGATTTCTGCATAACAGACATCACAGCTATCATTGTTCCTTTTGCAGTCCTCTCAGCCTGAGGATTTGTTTAGCAACAGTTAAGACTATCTCTGTCCAAAAACGGAAACTTTTTCAGTTTACAAAAATAAATTGACTTAGGGCAGCGTAATTGGACATGTTTAAGGTAAAACATATAAGATTAAAATGTGGACGATGTAGATTACGTCAAATATGTTTGTTTTTCAAATAAGACTTGGTATTTTGTCAGTTGTCTGGTTCAAGTAATTATACACGTTAAGTCAGCTTTGTGTTCTCTTGTATTGTTTGAATTTGGCTGCAACATGGTCTAGCAGAGAGGGAGATTGTCTCACAGTTGAAAAGTCACAGGTCCAAAGTTGTGGGAAGGTTTCTTGCATGATGATAATGTTTAGTTGCAGACTACATTTGTCTCTTGTCAATGTTGGAATTAATTCAAGTAGTTAATACAAGTTTTTAGGTTGCTAAATCAGCTAAATTGGTTGGTCCTTATTATTATTATTATTATTATTATTATTATTATTATTATTATTAACAACAGCATTGGCTGTTGATCCTGAGCAGTGCCATTATACACTGATGCGGTTGTCACTGATCAGCATGTTACAGAGTCCAGAAATATCAGACCCCTTTCCCCAGGCGATGTAACATCTCAGTAACTCAAAGTTTCTCTTTACCCCATGGGAAAGGGGATTTACATTGAGTGGTTCTTCCCCAGATTGTCTCTCTGCAGTGAAGTGGGGATCTTGGTCATCATAATCATATTACCAGTGATGGCGTTCGCCGTCTGCCCTGAGGCCTTGGAGCTGTGATGCATGCTGATGATGTCGCCGCTTGTCTGCTCGGGCTCTGCGCGGCGAAAAATATTTCTCATGGTGGCCTGAGGGAGAAAAAGACAGTAAATTATTCAGTGAATCAATGAGTAAAAAAGCAAATATATGAGTGATGGATGAACAAATGATGGCTGGATGGAAGGATGGATGGATAGATGGACAGGTGGCAGAGAGGAGGAATGTTGGGATGAATGGGATGAAGGAAAGTGGAGAAGGAAAATTCTCCAGTCTTACCTGGAAATTATTCGTAACAAAGCAGTAGACGACAGGATCCATACAGCTATTCAAACTGCTGAGAGTGACAGTCAAGTGGTAGGCTATCACATGATGAGGCATGTCAGGGTGGAAGTACACCACCACCTGCAACACAACGCAGCTATGAGATCACACACAATCATGTTACATTTAACCAAAAATGTATAAAAAAAAGGAGCAACCAATATTGCATTATCATTTACTCATCTTGATAACACTGTAGTTTCCAACCTTAAAGTGCTCAGGTCATACTTATTTTCAGGTTATTTAGAGATTGTACCAGAATAGGTTTACATGGTTTTAAATAAACCCCATATTTGTGTCGTACTGCACATTGTTGCAGCTCCTCTTTTCCCCCTGTGTGTTGAGCTCTCTGTTTTAGCTAAAGAGTGTGGCATCACACTTCTGTTCAGTCTTTGTTGGGAGTCGCACATGTGCAGTAGCTAGATAAGCACTGCTAGCCACTAAGAAGCAGAGTATGAGGGCATGCCACGCTAGCAGCTAGGCGAGCATTATAACGAGTGTTACAAAGTGACGCACGTTTGTCACAGAAGTAAAGGTTGGACTACAACAGAGCTGTTTGGAGCAGTTTGTCAACAGTGTTTTCTGTTGGAGATGGTAAGTCCTTTTGGGGTGGACTTTGGGCTTTTTCACTTTGTAAACCTATAACATGCACATAAAATATATATAACACAATAAAGGAAAGGGAAAAAGCCCAAAAGCATAATATGAGCACTTTAAAACAAAACATTGTCTAGTTGTCGCAGATGATGGACATGAGTTGTGAGCAGCTCAACCAAAGAATGCTGTTTACTCTGAAGGATTGGAAGGACATGAAGAGAAAAAAATAATAATTTTGTGTAACAGAAGTATATTCTTTCTTATTCTTGTGACCCTTTGGGACCGCTTGAGGGTTTAAAGGCTACAAAAACATAATGATGATGTTTTAAAACAATGTGCCACACCTGTCTCTCACTCACCTGTCTGATGTGGAAGGGTGTGAAGCAGACAGTGAAGATGATCAGCACCGTGGTCAGGAGCTGGACAGCCCTCCTTCTCCTCTCCCTGAGGAAATACAGGTAAAACCATCACCTGTAAGCCTCCAGTGCTTTCAATGCTGCAAATGTGAGTCATTTTATCTCGGTCCTTTCATTCTTATATCCATGGTATGGTCTTGTATCCAAAGCTTGGATATGTAAAACACTGTCCTTTTTAAGTTAAATACCATTATTCTTCCTTACTTGTGTCTACGTATGTTGGTAACATAACATTGGTTAAACCTGCTCTGCTGCATCAGGCGGGGGTCGGCGAGTGCCCACATAATCCGCAAAGTGAAGACCATAATGATGATGAGGGGTAGAAAGAACTCAGTGATGGTAAGAAAGAGGAGCTTTGAGAGGCAGCAGCCTGGGTGCTGGAAAGCAGTAGAAAGGAAGGAGTAAGTGACCACGATGGCACACAGCCAGACAGAGACACACACACATTTGGCCACACTGGAGTTCCTCCAACGACGGGAAGCTTCAACCTGCAAGGACAAAAGAAAAATTGTAGATTTAAGCTTCTTCTGGTTTTAAAGTCAGGATGAGCATGCGTCTTTCCCTGTCGAGACTTCAATTCTGTTACCAAACTACAGGCTAGACCTACCTGCACGATGGCGAGGTATCGGTCGACACATATGCAGGTCAGAAACAAGATGCTGCAGTACATGTTGACAAAGTAGCTGAAGATGTGCAGGTAGGAGCAGGTGAGACAAGCTCCTCCGCTGTAATAGAGCAAGATGCGAGTCGGCAGAGAGAGATTCACCAAGAGGTCTGTCACCGCCAGGTTGATAGTATAGATCACCGAGGTGGTCTTTTGCTTGGTGCGGAAACAGAAAACATAAAGTGCAACTGTGTTGAGAACCATGCCGACCTGTGGGAGAGGAGAGGAGAATTGGACAGTTTGTACAGACTGGCATATGTCAGTATGAGTTTTGAAACTCATATAACAATATTAACTTATACCATCAGGGCTTCTTACAAAAGTGCCTACCAAGAATATGAGAGAGTTTATGACCATCAGTGCAATCCAAAGACCGTAAAAGTCATTGTAGAGCCCCTCGTCTAAATGAGCCAGTCTTTGAAGATATGCTTCAATCCCACTTCTATTACTTGGACTGCCTATTACAGGCAGGATGGGAAATGAAGTATTGATTAAAAGCCAGGACTCAGTGCTGTTGAAGGCCATCATAATAGTGGTGATGATGATGATGATGATGATGATGATGATGATGATGATGATGATGATGATGATGATGATGAAGCGCGTAGGTGATGATGGTGAGGGTGATGAAGATGATCCGGAGTTGGCGCAGAAACTGTTAGACAAAATCACACAATGTTGTGATAAAGTAAACATTTACTTTATCATTTAATTTTAAAATTTGAACTGCCATTTTGTTTTTATCATAAGTCTATCTTACTCTACTTCATGTTTATCTGGTTAATGACGCTGATTCCTAAATAACACCCTTCACATTAACAGACATTTACACATAATCCCTCTTCACTCTCTTGCCCTGGTGTCCAGTCACTCCCCCGTCTATGACCTCATTGTTGCTGTTGGCAAGGCCACACTGACAAAGCCACCAATATTAGACTTATTTAGATCATTTAATTATAATGCAACTGTGTTTATTTGTACCTACAGCAAGGTTCTGTGAGGGGTGTATTTATTTCAAGCAGTTTTTATTACCGTAAGAAAATATAGATTTGAACTATTACTGGCAGGGAGCTGACACATCTACCCCTTTCTGGCCAAGATGTTACCTTTTCATTGTAGTCATAACAGAAAAAGAAGTCCTGCGTGGTTTTACCTAATTTAAATAGCTCAGATCTGTACTAAAAATAGTCGTTTTGTGCCTGTGTGAATCAATCATGATCTGTATGGCCTGTTTGAGTTTATTTACCTTAAGATGGAGCATTCTTCTCGTAACTGGGATAAACAGAGTGTATTTGGGTAAACTGTAAACATTCTGTGTGTGTGTGTGTGTGTGTGTGTGCGCTTGTTTTACTATATTCGTGGGGTCCAAAAACCGGAGAATCCAGTATACTTGTGGGGCTGCACAGCCTTGTGGGGTCCAAAATGCTGGACCCCACAAAGTTAAAGGGCTGTTTGAGGGTTAAGACTTGGTTTTAGGGTTAGAATTAGGTTATGGTTAGGGTTATGGTTAGGGTTAGGGTTAGGGTAAGGGTTAAGGTTAGGCATTTAGTTGTGATGGTTAAGGTTAGGGTAAGGGGCTAGGGAATGCATTATGTCAGTGATGGGTCCCCACAGAGATAGAGAAACAAACGTGTGTGTGTGTGTGTGTGTGTGTGTGTGTGTGTGTGTGTGTGTGTGTGTGTGTGTGTGTGTGTGTGTGTGTGTGTGTGTGTGTGTGTGTGTGTGTGTGTGTGTGTGTGTGTGTGTGGACAAGATAGCAGTTCTTTCCTGGATATTTACAATTTCAAGTTTAGTAGATGAAACACTGATGATCGTAAATAAACTGCAAAGTGGATAAAGGTGAAATAAAAGCTACAATATGTACAATCGCTAATTATAAGTGCAAATAACAGTTAAAATGTAGATTACTTCAAAGGTGAACAAGAAACTGGTGTCACCGGGACAAAATGCAACATGTCATCTTCAGTTGTTTTTTTTCTACATTTCACATGTTCACAGTGTGGTGATCATTTTCATATGGCGCACAGGAAAAAGCCTGCTGTTATGAGACTATAAAATGAGTCACTCAAGTTAACTACGCGACCCTTTCCATATGGTGTTTTCAGCTGTGAGGAGAAAAATATGCAAATGTGAACTTGAATCTACCAGGCATGAATATTATAGACAGCAGAGGGCAGTCAGTGACCGTGCCACATCTACTATATCTCAATATAATGTGTGAGGAGGACAGAGCCTTTAGGGTCCATGAAGGATAGTAGTAATTAGAACAAGATGAAAGAAAAGGTAAGGCAGGTGATGTTCGGAGCCTCGTGCACACTGGCTTTTTATGACAGTAGAGTATGTGTTGAGGACTATGAAGCAGATGCTAAACGCTTATTGATTGAGTCAAACTCATGAGAAATCAACAGGCATTTTAAACATAAACAACTGTCAAGTCACATGAGGTTAAATACCATATGTTCTAAGGAGCATCCCAATGAGTGTCAACCCAAAATTGGCTGGAGGCTGGCATGCCACTGTATCCTTCCATTACAAATGCAGTTTAATTGCTCATGGGAGTCCCAGACTGGATAGGTTTGTGTTGTGTATTCTCGTAGCTCACAACTAATCTCTTCCAGCAAAATAATCATCGGGCTGATGAAAAATGTGGTCTCTTCAAGCTAATGAGAATAACATGCTCAGCTGAGGGTGAGGCATGAATAATGTGATTCATCTGCATTAAGACCACTGAAGGATATAAATGGGTGTTTCCACAGTAACATCTCCTTGTATTGTTCAACTTACTGGGAGCTAGTTCATCATCATAAGCAGTGTTAACGAGTGTTGTCTTTGTACTTGTACTCTGCACAATGACAATAAAGTTGAATCTAATCTAATCTAATGAGCGTTGCGGTGGGGAAATTGTGTGTTAAACCGCTTATTTAATCTGTGACAAATTACAATGACACATTCCAGTGGTTTGCAGTGACGTGTTGTCAAAGCTGGTCTTTGGAAAGATGAAGGTTGAGCGCCAACATATCCTGACCTAACTATCCAAAGCTAAATCACCCATTGTGGTTGCGTGTGGTCAGAAGAGTGCTCTGTTGCAAATGTGCATCGGTATGGAAAGTGTTAAGTTGATCATTTGGCCCAAACAATAGCCAGCAAAATGATACATGATAAACATTATAAAACCAAAATGCAGATATCAAATAAAATGCTAATACCAACTGTTGGTTGGGATGGCTAAACTGTTGTCAGAGGTACTAACTGAAAATAGATGAAGTACTGAAATACAATTCTGTGACGGGCCTCTGATTTAAGTCTACACAGATAATGCATCTCTGTTGCAATCTTGTTGTTGTTCTTCCTTTTCCGATCAAAGACTGTGGTGATGTAATGACTGTAAAGTGATACTGAGAGGAGAGCAGAGGGCCTAGAGGCAGATCACAAATAACACTGTCCAAATAAATTCCAGTAGCGTGGGAGTCCCATTTTTGTGTGTGTGTGTGTGTGTGTGTATGTGTGTGTGTGTGTGTGTGTGTGTGTGTGTGTGTGTGTGTGTGTGTGTGTGTGTGTGTGTGTGTGTGTGTTTGTGTGTGAAAGAGAGAAATATACAGAAAGAGAGAAAGACAGGATGGGATAGTGGAATACAGATCTCACGCTGTCCTGCATCAAATTATAGCTTCACAGAAAGCCCCTCAATGCAAACGGAACATTTTGGTTGCCGCTGTAACTCTAATTTTAGTGATTGTTACACTTGTACTTGCAGTAAAAGCCCACAGGGGCATTTCCCTGTAACATGTTGTTGTGCAAGGTAATGGAAATTAGTAATTGGTTACAGTTACTGGTCACTTTTCTCAAAAGGAATTGACTTACTTTATCAATTACTGCATGTAAAAGTAATAGTTACTAGGGAAAATAACTTTTACGTTACTTTTAAATATCTGCTTCAATTCTCTTATTGATGCACATATAGCATATATATATATTTATTGTAGCCTCAACAGGCCTTCAAATCAAGCAACAAGTCCGTTTTTAATACTCTTTTGGCAAGTAAAAAGTTTGACAGTAATTTCTTATCACTAATGTCCATATTTCCAGGAACGCCAGCCTAAATTGCCTGAACTGTCGGTCATTGTGTGCAGTGGCAGTCGAATGCTGATTGATTGATTCACGTCATCAATGCACCTATTCCGTACACTGAATTTACTTGTGACAGGGACTAATCATGTAATATTGGCATTACAATTGTACATGCATGTTTAGATTAGCCTGGTTTCCTCAAGGAGACATAACTGAATTCCTTTTCCTCTCTTTTGCAAACAATAAACTGGATGTAGACACAGTAGATCTACTGCTGAAGACAACTCACCTCTAGACTAACCAGTCAAACCAGTAGACGAACTCTGGGACAAGTCAAATCTGTGTCTGGTGAAGCTGTCCTCATGCCCGTCAGTGTCCAACCAGGTGAAGCTGCATTTTTTTTCCAAGTAGGGATGCTTCAACTCTCAGTGACCTTTCTACCCTCGTATCATCTCTGAACATCCACGTACGTCAGTTGCTTTTCTGTCTGGAGCAGGTTCAGCATTTCAGTCACAATATAATTTCCGTTGTCAGCGTGTCAGTTGCTTTGTTCCTTTTAGATTCTCTAATCATGCCAGTTGGCTGTAGTAATCAACACACTCCTTCAGATGTGTGCATCCCTGTCATTTCTGTCACTTTGTCAGCCTGTCTGCTGTTACTCAGTGCATTGAGTTCTCAAACATCCTCAGATCTTTCTTCTACCGTTGTACGTCTCACCCCTTTCAATGTGTCTTTCTTCTTTTTCTCTCCTTCCTTTTCTCTCCCTGTTAGCGTCATTTTCAGTGCTCTCTCTCTCTCTCTCTCCCTTCAATGAATCTCTTTCTACTTCCCTCCCTTTTGCTCTAAATCTTCCCTCAGTTTGGTCTTCAGACAGGAAGTCTTAGCATGTGTTTACATTCTGCCGGGACACGCACATGCATGCCCATTTACAGTATGCATACACATCAATGTTGAGCCCACATGCACAAATCTACACACACAAGATATCCTCAGGCACACAATGTTTCAAGCACAATTCATATATTAAATATGTGATATACTGTCGGTCCATAAAGTCCTTTTCCAAACCATCAAATGTTATGTATAAAGCTTAGACTAAAAGGACTACTGTAAAACACAAATGGTGGATGACATTTGCATGTCCCCTTACAAAAAATGAAGAATGGAACTGGAGTTATGGTATGTAATCATTGTGAAATAGTACTGAATGTGCAGTACATTGCATTTCAAGAGACGTGAGAGTTAAAAATGGTCTAAAACGTTGTATAGCAAGTGGATAGACACATGTTTCAGGTCAAGACAAACAAGTAAAGAAAATCCTGTTAACCTTATTCTAATGTTAAACAGTGCAATGATATATTCAGGAAATTGAATTAGACCCATTTTGAAAACCCCATCACCACCGGAATAAACCCCCAAAACTTGACTGTGAACACTGATGTTTTTGTAACACCAAAAAGTAATTTGAAAATATTTAGCTTCTAAAATCAGAGTAAAACCTCAGAACTCTAAAAGTAGATGAAGAAAAGAAATCTTCAAATCATTTGTAAAAACTGTCTGTTGTGCATCCACGAATCTCTTCCTTTTGTTATATAAAATAATATATTAGGTGTCAATCCCGATCTGTATTTCACGATAAATGTGAATAGGAATGAGCGACATAAAGGATTGAACTGAAAGACAAGACAGGAAACCCTCTGATTCGTGCTAGATTTAAAAAATAAAAAATAAATAAAAACATTACTCACAAAAAGACGTGTATCTATACACCTGTATACATCATGTTTCTACTAACATTATCATTAAAAAAGGTTTTAAAAAAAGAAAGGTGCCCTGTCATGATCCAAAATCTTGAACCTGAACAGACATTTTCATCTTATTTTTGATGAGCTCGAACTACAAAACAAATCAGGCTTCACAAGTTGATTTCATGTTCTTTTCATCCTGACACTTGTTTTTACTAATCATGAAAAAAACAGAGACTGACAATATCACCTTAATGGGGGTAATCACTTCTCTCAAGATGGTTCAACCAGAGATTGAGACTGAATACAAAATCAGGATTTTAAAAATAAAGGTAAATGCTGTGTTAAGGTTCAGGTAATTTGCATTGTGGATGTAATCTTAGGAGGTAGACGATTTGACAGAAAAGTAACACAGAAAGCGAATTACCCCAATTATGCCAGAAAATGTTTGTATTGTGTGGTTCTTTGTCAAATACAAGGAATAAATGACTGTATAGTGAATGTGCTAATTAACCAAAATAAAAACATCAGGTGTGTCTCCTTTCAACTGCTATTTAGGACATATTGTATAATTGCTTTGTGTATCACCTAACTATATAAATCTAAAGACACAAACGCCTGTCCAAAAGTTGTATTTAAATGTAAGGCTCAGTCTGTCTCTTTATAACGTGTCCCTGGACCCACGCTCCATCCATCTTGCAGAATGAGACAGGTGTGTGTCTCCTGGTTTCCTGTCTAGAGGACCATCATCTCTCACAGCTTGTCAGCGTTCCTCGGAAAGATCCGGAATAACGGATGTCAGGAGAAGAGCCATGGATCAACCTGTTACTGGAGACGAGCACAAAGAGAGAGTGCAGGATGGGGACATAAAGGAAAGAAGAGAAAGAGAAGGGGGAGGTGTGAAAGAAAAAGCAAAGATAGACAAAGACAGAGTGAGGACAGTATGTCTGAATGGATGTATAGGTGTTGGAATGACAGATGGATCATTATATGGCATATGTTTTTGTGTGCAGGTGGAGAGGGAGGTGCATACAACGTGTGACTCAGTCCAACCAGGGGACCTGGAAAGCATTGTTTATGTCAGGAACCGTCTGAATATTGATGATAAACGAGAGACGACGAGGTTTCTGTACTTCTTACTCCCCTTCGTCCTCTCTCTCTCGTGGTTTATTTGTCAGGAATGAGAGGGGGATGAATAGAGGATTACAGCTGTCCTGAAGCGAAACCGTACTTTTTGGCACTGGTGGCCGTTACAAGGACAGATGTGAGGAATTGATTGCTAGTACAAATAATTGCACATATCCCTCTTTGTTGAGATGCAAGCAGACAATGACATTGCTTGTCCACCACCCACCACTTTATGTTCAACAGAGTGAGACTTTAATGACCCCTGAGGAAAGAGACTTTGATGATTTTTACAGTGTGATGCCGTCTAAGGATTTGGCCATTAATTCTTTCACCTCAGTATCAGCACAGGTGGTCAGAATTTCCTAAACCTTGACAATAAACGGTTGTGTGCTAGTTTCCAGTCCTTACATGAGCACATGTCCCAGACCAGCTTTGCACCCTTTGCTGAAACATTGTTCTTTTTTAGAATTAATTAATAAAATTAATAAATTAGACTGATGGAGAAAAAAAGGTAGTATGTTTTTAGTGTGAGCTGATTCTCTACAATGTATCCTGTATCCTGCAAAGCCACGTCTCCTGTCCCATCTACACTATAATCCCCACTGACGATTGTTTAACCAAACGTCACACTACAGAAGAGCACGCACACATGCCTACAGAAACTTTGTGATATGCCTCAGACTGGCTGTTTAATTCACTGTCAAGCTGACAGAATACAGGTTCACAGTCCTGTCCTCACATTTCTGGATGACAAATCTACACACACGCACACAATCATTGTAGCACTGTCTAGCATTGTTATAATTTATTAAGCCATTTAAATTGTGATGTGTTAAATGTCTGTGGCTGCGAGAGAATGCAACTTAAAAGTGGCTCTGTTACTGTAAATGTACAAGTGAAAACTGACAGTATTAATGTGATTCCAGGAAAAAATGCTTGTAAAATAAATAAGGGTGAAAAGGAGATTAAATATGAGTCATGATTGGGGATTAGGGTGAAGTGAGGTATTGTATGAAAGAAAAAATGTATTCAAACATTGTTTCAGGATGGGAGTAACTTTGTTGGTTTGACTGGAGTACAAGGGACACACATTCCCCCATTTTTAATGGAGCAGTGAGAAGAGTCAAGATCTGGTGGCATCAAACCGGTTAACATAAAAACATCAGTAAAGATTTGTAGAGCTGAATCACTGCCTGAAGGTATTGAGCCGTGGTTTCATTTAGAGCCTCCAACAAGAGGATCTTGTATTTAATAACAGTAGTTATAGTTACAGTAATGGCATAAAGATTAAGATTAAACAAGTGTTTTAGAAACCAGCTATCGAAATGCAGTAAGTAAATAATAATAATAAATCTATATAGGGCTTTTCTAGGTACTCAAAGTATAAAGAATAAAAGATCGTAAAGAAAAACTAAAATAAGTTAACAGCCTGGACTGGGCTTGCAACATGTCCCAATAGTTAGATCCAATTCATTGCATGGTGTAGAGTGCAGAACTACAAGCGTGTGGATAAAAAGCAGGCATATTTAGGCTAGGTGTTCACATTTAGACAAAAGTGGCCAAAATCATTCACTTGCTTTGACTCAGATGTGTTTTTTTAACAGTGTGAACAGCACAAATCACATGAATTCTGATCTTTTCAATTCATATGTGATCCTAAATCAGATACAGCTCAGTTTTTTGCACTGCAACCGCAGTCTGAACAGTCAAATCAGAATTCATGTGACTTTGACGTCACTTTGCCACACAGTGACAAGATTGCTATTGATGCCTTGGACCTGATCAGTTCAGTCAGTATCAACTGGAACAGTTAACAGTTTGCTAGACCACAAAACATATGTTGAATTGAACTTTATTTCCAGGTAAGATTTGTACCCTTCTATAGCAGTCACATAACTGGTAAAAACCCTTGTTACTTCAACTTACTTGCATATACAGTATGTCCATTATCTGCGATTGGATGAATGTTTTGCATTCATTTCTCAGCTACTGTATAACAAATGTACAGACATTTACTCACATGAACAAAAATCAAGTCTGATAAAAAAAGGCACAAAAAACACACTTAAAAACAAGACCTTATTTGAACACAGAATGTTTATTTTCAGATAAACACATTGTATTTAGACACATAATTAGACATCATTTCTTGGCAGCAGTCCAATGAGATAGTAGCAAGACAAAAAACACACTAATTCAGTGATTTTGCATAGTACCTGTTAAAACAAAAATCAATACACAAACAATGTTGCCATGATTGTATATGACCTGTGTTATTGTAATGTCACTCTAGGTAAAAATAATAATAATAATAAAAAGATATCTAGTTAGCTGGCCTTTTCATAACTGACTAAAGAAAACAATTATAAAAATCATACACTAATAAAATCCTACCAGCATACATTCATTTGTCCTAGTGATGTTGTTATATGTTTCATAGTCATTAAGGGCCCGTTGGCTTACAACAAAGAAACACAGTGCAACATGAATCTCTATCACAACTTATACAAAGGCACTTGAATCATGTTGTCAACTGGACAATTGATAAAATTCATAAAAGTCATTATACTGTCCATGCACACAGCAGAAGAGAAGCAAACCTCTCTGGTAAAACAAAGGTTTTCTGCAGTACCACACACAGTACCCAAACTGACCCAAATTGACCCAAACTGGCCCAAACTGGCCGTCTGACATTTTAAAAAGGCACTGGAAGAAAAATCACCTGAGTGAAATGCTGCATGACGAAATCACTTGAAACCAAGCCAAGCCTTCCTTCCTAGGTTACAGTAGTGTTTCAAGATTTAACGGTTTTTTTCTACATTTTCAACTTTAAATATTTTCCCTGTTAGCTATTCTTACCTTTCCTAGCTTGAAGAAACATTACATTGCAGGAAGATACAACGGCCAAGGTGTCTAATGTAAACATGCTATGATCGGGGTGTGATCAGTTCATCCTGACATGTAAACATGACATCTGTTTTCTGCACTGGATTCACGTAGTGCTTTTGTGTTTGTGACAGACAGAAAGAGTGAGACAAAGTGAGAGAAAGAGGGTAGATATGTGCGTATGTGTGTGTGTGTGTGTGTGTGTGTGTACACACACATCAGGTAGCCTCATGTCTGTAATGCAGTACATAGTAGTCGTGGACGTACATCAGGATGGCGAATGGCTGACCAATGATAAGTGAGATCCACACTGCAGCGTTGCTGTAGTTACCGCGCAGGAAGCGACCAACAAACCAGGCTAATGGAAGCTGATGGGTAAATAAAATTAGAAAATAAATAAACATAGTGGGTGATTGGGTTTTTAATGACTGTATTTTCTTCTGGGTTCGGTTCAGTTTTATGACTCAGCACACTCGAATGAATAACAAACTAAAACTAATAACAAACAAAGTAAGCAAAGAGGCCCTTAAATTGCCTATTGTCCTACTTTATTCCCCATGATACATCAAATATGCCCTGTCATGCTAATGAGGTAATTAACTCAAACACAAATCAATAACAAACTCTGAGAACACCTTTTAAAATGTCCCATAGGAGTCAAAAGGAACATCCACTATTTTGAATTTTAGTATGATAATATGACTACACAAACTTTTTCCTAAATGCCAGACCTACCTACACTCATTTTCTTTAACCTTTTTCAAACATTAAGGATTTATTTTGCAAAATGTTGTACCTATATCACTATTATTATGCATTATACATTATGCAGTTTTAAATAGAAAAATGTATTTTTCAAATACCAGTACAGTAGAGGTTTGTGCAATCAGCTTTACGTTTATCATCAGTGATATGTGTTGGTCTTACCTGTGCCATCATGCCCATGAATGCCCAAAGTCTGAACATCCTGAGAGGAACACTGACCAAGTACTGACACAGAAACAGATGGGGAAACCAAAATTATTACATCAAATAAATGTGGTTCTCTACAAAACATAATCTGACCGGAGGACGTTGAAGACGTACGGTGCAGTGCATTCTATCTAAAGTGCTGAGATGAGCAGAGAAAGTGGTCTTGGTCTCAGCTCTTACCTCATGGAAGAATGCCGACAAGAAGAAGACAGCTGATTGGCTGACCATTTTACTAAATCCTCTCCTAAGCAGCGGCCTGTAAAAGTGGCTGCAAGACAGACAAAAGAACAGATGTTAAAATGGATGGATGGATGGACAGATGACAGTGTGGATGGACCGTATCCTGTAAATTAGAACGTCAAATACACTGACAGAGATTTTACTCATTTGTTTTGTCAGACGTTTACTATCCGTTTGCCTATTCCTATTGTGTGATACTGTATGTTGAAATATATTATATCTCTTATGTGCTGTAATTCTCCCTCTCTGACAGGAATTCAAAGTAAATAGGCTTTAAACCCTTTAAATAGCAATTCATTTGCTTTGTCTGGCTTAATATTGCTTTTGCTCCTGCTGTTGTGTTAGTGCATGTGGAACTGGCTGCAGGCCCCATATTTATTACTAGCACTTACTCTCTTGCAGCCAGATGAATCAATTTCCCAACTACATCAGTGTGCCTTGTTGAGTCTGTCGCCCTGCATCAAACCCGCTGTTCTCCCCTGTGTTCAGTTCTATAAATTGCATTGCTTCCACTCAGTGTGTTAGTGTGCGAATAACTCACCGTAGACACCACTTGTGTACAGGGATGTTCCAGTTCTGCCAGAAATATGTCACTGTCTCAGAGTTCCTGAAAGAAGAGTGTTGAGTGTTGAAAGCATTACGTGGTTTAAACAATGGATCTAAGATAATTTCATCAATATTGATGAACATGAAAAACTTCAATTCTATGCCTAAGTCTATTGTCATGCAGGAAATAAGGAAACAATAGTATATATCATACAGTACATTTATTGATGAAATTGAGTCACTAATATCAGAAAATGTACAACAAACAGTGACTCCCCCCTCAATCAGTTATGCAAAGTATTGAAATGATCTACTATGCATGCTTAGATACACTTTTTAATTTGTCATTCATGAGTATGCACACCAACTCCTTCAATGCACACACATGTAAATAAATGGACTGTTTTATAAATGCACACACACACACACACACACACACACACACACACACACACACACACACACACACACACACACACACACACACACACACACACACACACACACACACACACACACACACACACACACACACACACACACACACACACACACACACACACACACACACACACACACACACACACACACACACTTACCACCAGTCCTTGTAGAACTCTCTGTCTCCAAAGCGCAGCAGCTCAGCTGTGAAGTTCATTGACGAGTGGAAGAACCCGTAGAAAAACATTAGCCACAGCAAGTGATTAGGAACCTGGAGTAGGGTTAGAGAAATGGGAGGACTCAAATTAAAAAGAAATGATATGACTGGGAGACGTTTAAGAAGAGAAAACAACAAGTGAAAGCCAGATGCAAAACTTGTTTCGTACCCATACTCTCAACAAAATCATGGTATATTATCATGTACAGTGAGTTAACTGATTTTCCCCTTAGGGATCAATAAAGCATCCATCCACCCACCCACTAGCATACATATGACAATGTATTGTATATGGCTGTGATCCTGGTGTAACAATAACATTTGGAAAAGACACCAATGAAACGTAAATGTTTGATTTTGATTCTAATAATGTATTTGTTATCTGTGACAATGACCATGGAGCAGTGTTACAGTGCTACTATGATTTCCCACTAGAAATGAATGTGAGGTATATTTGAAACAAAAGGGCTGAAAATCATGGCCTTTAGATAGTGTGATTGTCCCCATTACTGTTGGGAATTTTTAATGCTCTATGTGTTATGCTGTTTCATCTTATGTGTTTGTCATCAACTCACAGCAAGCATGAAGACAACAACATTAGTAAAAGATTCTACATGTATATATGTTTTTTTTTACTCACAGCTAATCTTAGAAGTCTCTCAGTCATCCTGGACAGATCCATGTCCTACAGAGGAGAGGAGAGACCCAGAGATTACCAAATGATGCACAGCAGCGCTTTGCATTTGAAAACAACGCAACGCCATGTTGCCTTGTGCAGTGTTAGCTTCATTCTGTCTTCCTCACCTCTAGTGGTTTCATGGAACTTTGAATGATGGGAATCATCCACTGATGGAAAGAAAGCAAAAAGCACAATTACGCCATTTTCAGACATGCACCGGAAACTGTGAATTCTGGGCTTCATTTTTAGCGTAATTTTTTTCTGTACTTTCATAGTTCTGGCAATAAAGGCAATTATGACAATAACACATTTTATCATGGCATTAAAAAACTTGAACTGTGGATGGACAGACAAATAGAGCACCAGTACCTGTTGAGTGAGACCAACTAACAGCTGGGTGAAGAACAGCTGGGGACAAAGACACACAGCAGTAAAGTGAGTGACATGACACGAGAATATGAGGAGCGCATCAGATAACAAACAGTGAAGTTTTTAACTTTGAAATATTTTTTTTTTTAGTTATGTATCATCACTGGAAAGTAATTCCATAAAATATCATAACCGTTATGAAGACCAAAACTACAAAACATAAAACCCAGCGTTTTCCCTTAAATAAGCAAAGTTACTTCAAAATGAATTGCTCATCCTCTTCACCAGCATGCAAAGCAAACACTAAACTATTAAAAAGTGTGCATGTGATCTAGGGCTGTGCAATTAATTGAAATTTAATTGTGATTATGATTTTGGCTCCCGTTGATCACAAAAACAGAATAATCGAGAAAAACAATTATTTAGCTCATTACTTTTTGCAAGTAAACTCTTATTTTCTCTTGTGTTCTGAATGAAAAAAATTAAGTTTAAATAGGAAAAGGATTAAAACAAATTTCACAGTTGTATGTGTTTTTTACTGTTGATTTATTTAACTTTTCCCACTGTTTTTTAAGTTCAATAATTGCAACATCTTTCCAGAAGTCAACAAGTAATCGTGTTAAATTATCGTGATTTCAATATTGACCGAAATAATCGTGATTATTATTTTTTTTCCATAATCGAGCAGCCCTAACGTGTTCTTGTAGTTGTTGTTGAGTACTAAGATCTAAGATCCATCCTAATCAGGAAAAGGGGGCTCGTTTTGACTTGAAAAAACAGCTACAGCAAATGTGTTGTTTTCTGGCTGATGCTGAACTGAGATATTTACTCACCATCTCAAACAGTCGCCTCAGCAGGAAACCTATGCGAATATTAGGAGAGCGAGGGAAGTTGAGCTCGTAGCACAGAGTTGGAGCAGAGACAAAGTAGTATATGTCTACAGACAGAGAGGAGGTCAATGTGACAGTTAGTCAAAACATGTGACGTAATGAAACAGGAAAAAGAGGCAGTGGCACATGACATCATCAATAAAGTTTTCATACAAACACGAAATGCACTAGATGTACTAGATACAAAGATGTATTTGACTACCTCTGATTGTGAGGTTGCCAGGGTAAAACACCTTACGGTCGCTTCCATTTAAGTATTGTGCTGAGGGACCTGTGGGAAGAATTAATACACAAACACATGTACAATATCATGGTGTTGCAAAGTATGTAAGGGAGTCATTACATACAAATACAGAGAAAATAATATGACAATCAAGTATGGATGTTGACTTACAACAGATTCTGTTATATAATTAAGATTTGCACACAGTGACTGTGACGGTTTCTGTAAATAACTTTTCCAACTGTCATTTTATCTAAGAGCTGCCGTATCAAGTATCTGCCACTAGATGTCACTGTTACAGCATGAGCAAGGGGCTGAGAGATCATTTTGGGTAAGAAATGTAAAACCTTTCAAATGAGCAAATAATTCATTCTCAATGAGGTTTTGAATGTAGTATGCAAACCCTCTTTTGCCAAAATATGTATGTGCACGTGTGTTTGTGACTTACAAGACAGCGACCTGGCCAGTGTCTTGGCCTTGACAGTGCTCTGCTCTCTGCACCACATGTTGACGTCCTTATAGGAGTAAAGCTTTAGGAAGAGGATGGTGTAAGTACCAAGAACAAACGCACCGCCAACTGACAGAGAGAGAGAGAGAAAGAAAGAAAGAGAGATATGATAGTTAACACTGTGACGTGAATAAAGCTGTAATGTGGGAACATGTAACCTAATGATATACTGCCTAGAAGTACGGGATGATGAGAAGCAGAGATGAGAAAAAGCCAACAGAGGGTAGAAAATAGTGAGGAAGAAGGGAGGAGGGGGTAGAGAGACCAGGAGAGAGTGGAAACCAGGAGAAAAAAAAAAGAGAGAAGAGAGGATTTAAAAAGTGAAAAAGGGAAAGGGGAAGAGAGAAAGAAAGGTTGTCATTTGATCTTAAATAAACAAAACAAGCCCAGTAAAATAAATAATCTCAGCTCAACGTATGAGAGCAGTCTAACTATGCCAAGGACAATATTATACAGTACAGCCATGTTTACCAGCGTGTGTGTGTGTGTGTGTGAAAAAGATTTAAAAAATAACTGAATTAATAAAACATAATTTTTTATATTGACTCACAAAACCCAATGACACAAAGAGAGAGAGAGAGAGAGAGAGAGAGAGAGAGAGAGAGAGAGAGAGAGAGAGAGAGAGAGAGAGAGAGAGAGAGAGAGAAAGAAAGAGAGAGAGAGAGAGAGAGAGAGAGAGAGAAGAAAGAGAGAGAGAGAGAGAGAGAGAGAGCAGTTTGCCAAGGCTTTATCAATGGTCACCATATGCTTGATAGCAAAGGATGATGCTGAACAGAGATGAAGACACACACCAACAAGCATATACCCACACACTTATACACACTTGTGCACTCACACACAAATACAAATGGCCTGTTGTGCCAATAGGGTGAGGTGGAGGTCAGCACACCTGGCATCACACCACATCAGATCTTATCCATTTACCATCTGTCTCTCTGGCTCTATGTCACTTCTAGACAACTACAGTAGATACAAATCATAGAAACAACTAGAGGTGGAGCTTAAGTGGAAGAAACGTACCAGAGGAGCCCATCTTTACCCACTGACAATTCCGCAACAAAATCATGAATTTGTCTGTGAACTCTCAACCATTCACTTTAAAAAAAAAAAAAAAAAATTTAAAATGTCAAAACTCTCTGTACTATTTCTGTTGTTTTCCTCTGTCAGCAGACTCTAGAAAGGATCCACCAGGTAAAATCAACATGCTTTATTTTCTGTAGCAAGATGTGCCTCTGCTCTTTGGAGAGTGCTTAGATCTGGGTAAACAGTTTAAACTCGTCCTGCCACTTAAAAATGCCAGGTGTAGCTCAATCAGCTAACATGATACCGTATGTATGTAGCCTACCCCACATGACACAATTTGACACACCTTGCTTTCAAGTCTATGCAATATGCATAATTATCTAAGTTTGGATCTGAGATGTGTTGACATTGTGTTTGACCGGAAGCACCTGACTAGATTTTTTTTTTACTTTTGTCATTAAACCTGCATTCAAAAAAGCTGACAAAGTGTTTGTCTTCCTTAAGAGTCCTTATGTCTGTCACAAGATTATGTTCCCTCATTGGTTACTTGTAGCTCTCTGTCAATTGTCAGGAACATCAGCAAGCTTTAGGTTTCATGACAAAGAAACATGAATTAATACATTAATACCTCACACTGTACACTGCTAAATGTACAATGGCTGAATACTGGTTGCATAAGGAGTGTTACAGTGTGTTTTACGCCTACTTTAGAACACACCAAGTATGAAGGCCTTCACTGTACATGTATGTGATGCTCCAGCTTGTCTGACTATATTGCAAGTGTATAGAATAAAACCTAGATAAACACAGCGATTCTTTGCAACATACTTGTACACATTAAAGGACATCAAAAGGGGTGGTAATAACTAAATAATGACAGTAAAGAAAGAATATGTTCCCCTCATCACTACAGTTCCTAATTCCAAATGAAGTTTGTTTTTAGATCCATGCATTCTGCTTCATATGCAATGGCTGAATACCAGTTGGTTAAGCAGTGTCCAGTAGATGCAAAAGCTCCACACACACACACACACACACACACACACACACACACACACACACACACACGCCCTCTGTCATTGCCCTTCCTGTGTGAACAGCAGTGCAGAGAGAACAGACAGACAGATGGACTGACTCCTTTACCTCCCAGTGAGAGAACAGAAGAGAGTAAAGGAGCAGAGAGGAGAGACTACAGCAATCGTTTAATTGTACACTTAAACTTACTGTCTGTCTGTCTCGTGATCAAGGTAAAGTCAGAGGTGTCCCAATTAAAGCTTGAAGAAAAGAGGACTGAGACTGCCAGAAAATCTGACCTAAATATAAAATATGTTAAGGGTGTGAAACACTGCTACTGTGGAACATTTGTAGGTTAAGTGAGAAACGTCAGTGGCAGTGAAATATATTGCATTTTCAAGTTCATTAAGTTCATATGTATCCCTGATAAAAAAGTCCTACATTTTACTTTTACCTTAATACAAGCAAGTCGGCCTGGGGGAAAAAAATAACAGATGGATAACTGCCCACTACACCAAAAGTATGCACTCTTAACCCATTTTTAAAAAAACAAGACATTTGCTACAATACATTATTATTATTATTATTATTATTATTATGTTTGGTGACAGTCAAATGACCTGTTGATTGCAACTGAGTTCTCTCTTGAACTTTAAATGCTATCTTGAGTCACTGACTTACCAAACAAAGAGCAACATCATTACATAGCTACATTTTTACCAAAGCACATCAGGCAACTTTCTTCAAAATTGAATCCATAATGTTACATTAATGCGTAATTGAATGAATCACTCCAAGGGATATAGTGTGCTGGTGTAAAGTATTTATCATGCGTGAATTATGTAGTTTGTGGAGGGCGGCCATGGTTTCTGTCAGACAGCCTGATGAAGACAGAAGAAGGTGACCCTTGGATGACCCTGTACTGAAAACCATACCTAATTTGGCATCTCTCCTCTCCCCTCGTCCATTCTTCTACCATCTACTTTCTTTTCCTATCCTCGGCACCCTTCTCCTCTCTTCTCCTACTTTCTCTTGTCCTCTCCTCTCCTCTCCTCTCCTCAGAGCCAGCTGGAAATAATCCAGTCATGACCAACTGGTCCATTACCACTAACCGACTCCAATTATGTCTCTGTATAAGAGATGTCTTTTACTGCACTATCAAACTAGTCGACTGCTTCTCTGAAGGGCAAGGATGTGAATGTCTTCTTAATCTTTATTGCAATTACATTATTTTCTGTTTTATGCACATGGCAACATTGTTACCGATGAATGGATAATGGTTTGGCTGCACAATAGATGCTACTATTTTAGTCAACTGTGTTATGAACAGCAGGTAGCAAGGCTGAAGAGATGGCATTTTAATAATACAGTAAAAAAAACATTTTACCTGGGGTCATGGAGGGGACCAATAGGACCACTGCAGCAGGGAATGTTAGCATGATTGCCAAGTTAATGCAATGGACCAGAAATCCCACACGTTCAGTGAATGAACCCTGGGCAGAAAGACAGGCAACGAGGGACACAAGGACTTTTTATATTAAATCTTAACTGCCTTTATTTTGTTTGCAGATTTTTAACTTTAGTCATTTGTTGGTGAGCTTATTCTAAAGACAATGAAAAGAATACAGTGCCTAAACATGAACATTGTAAGTACTTCTTTGCTCTGCTTTTAAAGATCATTGGAATAAAACAGAACCACATTTCAAGTTATGGTGGCCTATTAAAGTTTTAAAAAGCTCACGATGTTCCATATTCATGCCAAAGAGACAGAGCATAATTGAATATGCACCAAATGCAGATGGTGACTAACTTATTTCACGTTTTACCATTTAACTTTTGCAGACGCAATTGGGAGGGTCAGCTATCCAGTCAGTTTTAGAGAACAGTTTTAGAAAAAAAAATAAGTTGTGCAAGTGCTCAGTATTCAACAGTTCAGTTAAAATGCACAGTGCTCTGATGCAAGCAGAGTTACTCAACTCACCTTCGACAGCTGCCTCTCTGTGTAGAGAGCCACAAGAATGAACATGTTGGAAACTGTCAAAACACAAGGAGAGATTTCCTCTGAAACAATCTAGATTCAATTTGGTTTCACACTCAAAGTTGCCATTTTTTTTTTATAAAAAACAAAAAAAAACATACTACTATTGGGAGCCAAATAAAGCTTGGACTCAAAAAGTAAGTTTCTAGTGCCCCATTTTTTTAATTTTTGCCACTAAGCCTGATTTTGTGTGTAGCAAATTGGGCTGAATAGTATGTAGATGTTTTCCTTTTTTTAATCTCATGTCAGTGTCAGTTTAAACTGTAGTGTAACTCACTGCTGAATGAACAAAACCACTGGTATGTAGATCGCTCATTACCCTAACCAGGCTGAGCCACAATGATAGCACATAATTGCAGCAATTGTTCCATTTTAAGACCCTAATCAGTGCATTAGCATGTCAATCAATCTAATCTCAAGGGGGCATATGTGTTAACTGTGAGACATTTTTTATTACTGGTTCTTATCATTCTATCATCAATGCAACTAGCCATCAGCATTGCCATTCCAAATCAATTTGTTTAATGGTGCAGTCACATGCTTGTTTTTGAATTCATGGTATATTTTGTACTATGACGAGACAAGAGGGTAGAGGGAACAAATGCTTTAGAGGCAAAACTGTTTATCATGTGACGCTAACCAGAGTTTTCCATAAGGCAAGCTAATCATGCACAAGGGAAAACTTTTATTCCACGTCACCATTTAAAGTTAGTAAGATAAAGTATACATCACCTCATCAAGTTTTTGTGAAAAAATGCTCATTATAGTTACATGAGATTCTGTATTTAAGCAAATATCACATGTTATCTTACCCCTGAAGGCACCGCTACAAAATAACATACAGCCAGGAGAACAACTATCTGTAATTTCCTCTCACAGAGACCACTCGTATTTTTGATATGCTAATTACTTTATCATAAAACATTATGATTTTTTATCATCACAATTTCATTAATTTCAGCACATTTGCTCCACTGAATCAAAGGTCCATAAGTTGTTCTTCAAAAGGGCTGTCTGACATTTCACCAAATGTTTTTTGATGTTTTTTTGTGTATTTATTGTTTATTTTATATAAATGTTTAATATGTTTATGTATGCACCAACTACCAAAGCAAATTCCTTGTAAGTGTTACTTGCTTGGCAATAAATCCTTTTCTGATTCTGATTCATCACACAGAGCAGAGACCTCAGGAAATGCATAGCACGCTGCTGCTGCTGCTGCTAATGTCCTTTTTGATCTCTTTTGGAAACGGGCCTGTGTTGAGCATCTTTGACAAACAGCAACTATTGAGCCCACTAGTGCATGGAACTGGAACAAACAGCACCATTTAGCACCTGTTAGACACACGTAAACTTTTCATCAGGTATCCACAGAGCAGATATTTTGGCAGCAACAGACTTGCAACAAAATGAGATAGCTTACACTAGTGTCAAGTATTATTTTTTATTTTGGTCACTCACAGGCACAGTTGCCTAAAAACTTTCTATTCCGGCTTTCCAAACTTTACCCATTTTGCTGGTAGGCTAATTGTAGACTTCTTATTGACTTTGTGTTGGGGTATTTGTGTGTCGGAGTGTGTCGGAGTGTGTGCGTGCACGCATGCGCGTGGGCGTGTAAGTTGCTGCAGTGACTCTATAAGTACTGAACACCCTCTGGGAATGAGCTGCTTTACTGTCGATGCTACTGTAAACACAATACCATCCTCAGCTGTCTTTTAACCAACGTCATTTACCTTAACTCCATCTATTTCTTCCTCCCTCCCTCCCTCTCCTCTTACACTGCGCATCAGCCCTCTCTCGTGCTTCCCCACTCATTCATTCTCCCCCTTTTCCAACTTGCCTCTATTTTTTCATCCCTGCATTGTTTCCCTCCCACCAACCCACTCTATAGACCTTAAATGACTTTATTTTCTCTTCCATTTAAAGCTTCCCCACTCGCAGCTTCTCTCCTTTCACCCCCATTTCTCTCACTCTCTTCCTCTCTCTGTAGCACAGCACCAGTGTGCAGTATATAGGGCAGGTGATTGTCCCTCTAGAGACACTGTAAGCTGCACCACTGCAGACCTTCACTGCAATATACCATCAAAATAAATATGGAAAAAACTTTTAATATAGCATGTGCCTGTGTGTGTCTTAAACCAGGGATTTTTGAAATGCAATTGAGATAGTCTACCTAATTTTTATCTAAATGTTATGATTTATTTTTCAGAATAACTGAAAAAGTAGTTTTTCTTCATGTTTTTGAAGTATTATTGCTGGACTGCTTGTTTCAGGGACATGGCCAGATTAAAGTTTAGCAGTAGATTTACTCTGCGCTCATGTGCATGAATTTGACTACCATGTATCTCATATCATTTTTAGGCTTTGGTGATTAGGAGTGATTCTAGTTTTGGTTCAACATCTATCCCTGTTTTTTATCCCATTTTCTTTTTTAAAACTAATTTTAACAAAAGTGCCATTTTATGTGATTTGTAACCCTCACTAATTATAAATTAAGGTTCTTTTTCCTAATGTTCAACTGTTTTTATCTTAACCACAGGAATTATGCTGTTTCATTTTCTCAGCAGGTGACTTATTGGACAGATAGAAAGTGTACGTACCAATCACCAGGCAGGCTGGCCAGCTGTAGGAATCATTCTGAAACAAGGAAATCACCTGAATAGGGTCCACCAGAATACCATACCTGACAAACAAACAAAAAAAAAAGATACATTTAGAAGATCTAAATGAAAATGCATGTGTAAATTCCCCAATTGAAATATTTAAGAACTACGCACTGCACACTTATTTACTATACAAGAGAAATTAATTATTTTTAGTTTAGTAAATTGTTTACGGTTTCATATAAAGACTTATTTTATTTATTTTTTTTACAGTGGACATAAAACCCAGGTGTGACTAATAACATAATACTCTGTAGCTCGGTTACATTGGCCAGTACACAATTCCAGCGAACCAGCATGCACAAAACCATAACAATGACACACAAAAGGAAAAAGACAGGAATAAAAGAGTCCAAACTTACTCACCTTAACAGGTTTTCTAAGAAGAGGCGAGCATTACTCAACACCTGTAACACAAAGCAAAAGTTAAAGATATTCACTTATTACCCTCTCTGTTTCTGTACGTTTCTTTCATTTGTTCATGTTGTCATTTCTACGCTTTTAATCCATTAAATGCATCCTTCCATATCACCTCTCTCCTCTTCTACACTTTTCTGTTGCATTCCTACCTCTCCCTATAGCTCATGTCTATCCTCTCCTCAGCCTATTTCTCCTCCTCTTCATTCTCCTCCTCCCCGCTCTTCCTTTTTCTAAATAAAATGTAATATCTCATTACCCAGCACAAAGGCTCTATGCCTGGGGATGGGACAGAAGTTCAGTGGGAATGAAGAAAAACCTCCTGCGATGAACACAACGATCTGTGTTCAAAGCCTGGATTAACAGTAGGGCTTTGCAGCACGAGGACACAGAGGAAGATGGAAGCGTACACGGGTGGTGTTAAAGGTATTATCTCAGGATAAAAAAGATGGATTTGAAAATACTGTTAACTTGTCAAACACTTTCCATTCACATTAGGGGCCTGCAATACATCACCAGCTAACACTAAACACAAAAAAGCGAGATCAGAGTAGCAAGGAGAAGCTACTCTGATGAGCTGAAAAACAAGTTCTCAGCCAACGACCCTGCGTCTGTGTGGAGAGGCCTGCAGGACATCACAGGAGACCACCCACGGATGTACTTCCTGCGTTAGCTCAGGAACATCAACCTGCCTCAGGACTGCTGATACAATTTTACTTTGCAATCGTCCAGTCTGTCCTGTGCACGTCCATCACTGTGTGGTTTGGATCGGCCACCAAACAGGACAGAAACAGACTGCAACGGACAGTCAGGACTGCAGAGAAATCCATTGGTACCAACCTGCCCTCCATCCAGGAGTTATATACACTCCTCCAGAGTCAGGAAACGGGCAGGAGGCATCACTACAGTAGGCCTACCATTACACCCTGGACACAACCTGTTTCAGCTTCTCCCCTCTGGTAGGCACTACAGAACACTGTTCACCAAAACAACCAGACACAAGACCAGTTTCTTCCCACAGGCTGTCACTATGATAACACTTAACACCAGTCCATAGTGTCAGGATCAATCCCTTTGAAATAACCCTGTAACACCAAGCATCCACCTTTTAAGTAAATATTATATTTATTTAGTGTTAAACACATAATTTATGTGAATATCTGTCATATTCACCTACCTCAGATATATAAGCAACCTGTTATATTAATATTTTATTTATTTATTCACCAAATGCATCTGCAACTGTTGGGTTTCTCTAAATTATAGTGTGGTCAAGACCTACTCTATCACTATTTCATGCTCATGCAGTCATCTCAAAACAGATACAGAAAAATATTTCAGTGACATGTCTTTTCTCTGTTGTTACTGAAACGTAAGACAAACAACCACGTTCCATCTGTAAATCAAATCAGAAGTAACAGAAATATGGTTTCCTAACACAGCTAACCAACTGGAAGCAGATTATCAAAGTTTGTGAATGAGTTGTCACCATCCTGTATGTATGCCTAGGCTATGTTTTTTAAAATGTTAATTTTACATGTTTACACTACAATGCAATTTTAATGATGTATCCCATTTGCAGAATGCTTTCAAGTTTAGTTGGGGGCCAAAACAGATATAAAAAGATGTGTTTTCAATCCATCATGTGGATATGGCTTATGTGTTGTATGTATGCAAATATCTGTACACGCATGTTTATTTGTGTGTATGCAAACTTTTGTCTTACCAACATTACCACACACCAGTTGAGGATTCCTCTGTAGTTACTGTAACCACTGGCGGAACTCAGCAGGGACTCCTGTGTCTTATGACAGCTACAGCAATAAATTAGATAAATAAATGGATGAAACAATCATTTTATTCACTTGACTCTAGTCTAGCATCATATCGATTGCACTTCAAACAATGAATATTAGGAAACAGAAATCGTTGTCTTATGAACATGTACACTGACCTCTAGATTTGCTGGCAGTTTTAGTAAGCCTAAAGAAAGGAAGATATGCCAGCAAAAACAATAGGCTACACCCAATAATAACAGTTGTGGCAACAGGTAAGAAAACTAATGGGGGAATTGGTCTAATTTTCAAAGGTGTGGTTCAATCTCTGTCCTCAAACTAACGTTACTTTCATTATTTAATTCGAGAACACCACAATAAAGTATTGCCGACTAGTTTGCCTAATGATACACAATACCAACCAGTGCTTAACGTTATTCAGTTCACATGCTATACTTTGGCTTTATATTAAGGTGTCAGGCTAACCCACAATTCACCCTGTTTATAGGGACCTTATAGTACGCCGCTAATCAAAGTCCCAGGCAGTCCCAGACGTACACAACTTTAGCAATGCAGGGTAAAGGTTTTGTTACTCTGCCATGCAGCACTGAAAACGTAAGAAGCAATGAATGAAAGGGCGAACAGACACAAAATCAACAGGGCTTATGGGACGTCACCCCAAACGACACTAACCAGCCACCGTGACCGTAACCCATCACTGTCTGCTGCAAATTAGCTAACATTAACGTTACAACGTAACGTAACTATAGCCAGCTAAATGAGGTGTTAATAAAGTTAGCCGTTGCCCCTTGAGCCATTAGCTAGATATTTGCCGACGACTGTAACTTTCCTCATACGAAACAACAGTTTGGTAAGTTTAGTTTAACTCACCTCAGTCGTTCGTGTATGTCATTTTTGCGTTTCTCTTTCTCAGTCTTTGTTTTAAACTGGACTGTTTCCAGTGAACGATTTCGTTTTGCCTGCCCATTTTCTCTGGTAATGTCAGTGGTCACTGAGCTTTGACGCACCGCTGCAGACCTCCCGTTCAACGGCAGCAGATCCGCACCTTTACCCCCTGTCAAAGTTGCCCTTCTCCTGCGACTTAAGGCCCTGGTCGCGCCCGAGTCCCCCATAATGACCGAGAAAAAAACAACTCTAGTTAAATCTACCCAAAGTTCACTTCTACAGTGTAACGTTACTTGTCATAGTAGCGTAGCGTTGGTAACGTTAGCCCAAGAGAGGGAAGTGAATGGGCTGATAAACAATCCGCCCAAAGCTCAAATATCCGTACACTTCACATAGGAGGTAGGAGTGTATTATACAGCCCGCTGCTGTAACTTGTCTGACTGACTGTTGCACACTGTCACCGACTGTAACCAACAGGTGAGTTTTACGTGTACGCATTTAACTAGCCAGTCTGCATGCAAGCCTGGGCTCCTCCCAAAATAGACCTAGATACAATAGAACTGTTGTTTTGACTCCCTGTGTCATCGCTTCAGGCCCTGTGCATCTGATAGCCTACATGATAAATACCAACACTTCAAGGTTTAGTTAGTAGCTGTTCTGGCTTTCTATCACATCACATGATCGTCATGGAATTTGCTCAGTTGTCAGATGTGTCTTCAGAGTGAAATTAGCTAAATCCACAAAAATAAACTGACATTGTTTAGGATGCATACAATGTTTAGTAGGTTAGTGATGTTAAGCATGGTCAGCAGTGCCTCTGCAGCTTTTGTAGGCAAATTAAAGTTGGTCGAGTGCCTGTCCACAGAGAAAGTCAGACGGCTAGAACTCTCTCAGTGGTTTTACAAAGGATACAAGTTATACTGTACTGTAGCTGTTCGTTGAAAGTTATTCAGCAATGGCATACTTGCTTTTTTTGTTGGGCACAAACTTGATGATTGAGGGGTTTACCATGATTTAGTAAGTAAGTAAAATGTTTTTATAAAAGCATTTGTCACAGACATAAGTCACAAAGTGCTTTAAAGAGGCAAACAACAGAGACGACACAATGCGCACACAGTATTACACAATAATGCCAAATGCCTGTCTAAACAGGTAGCCTTGGTCTTTATCTGATTTTTAAAATAAAAATCCACAGAAACAACAGACAGTAAGGGCGGAGGCAGAGCATTCCATAGTTTAGGTGCTAAGATTCAAACAATCGATCACCTCGGGGCTTGAGCTGGCTGCGTCATACAGATAGTAAATTTAGCGTATTAGACCTAAGTGGGTGAGCTGACAAATATGGGTGAAGTGGTTGAGCCACATATGCATGAGCCTCATGGATGTTGAGCTTATTGCAGTTTAGGCAGATGCAATTTGAGCTAAGTCTGATGATGTAGAGCTGAGCCTGACAAGCTCAGTATGACCTCACACACAATGGCCACAGTAATAAGTAAGTCTCTTATGATTTAGGAAACAACATGGTGTTTCCTCTGGTTTCACACTCCAAACATGCCAAATGTTATTTGTTTTATTCCGTTACTGGCACAGATCAAAAAAAGTTACGTTTCTGTTTTTTATCCATCCATAGTTTTGTGGTGTCTAATAAGCACTACAGCTTCACCGGTCTGCTAGTGTGCTTAATATGGACTGTTAGTCTTGTTAAAGATGCAGATCTCTTTTGACTGTATGGCCAAAGTACTAGCCTATAATGAATTGGGATTTCAACTATCTTCCCTGAGACTGTGGCAAACAGGGTAATTATATTACGCCCTCTAAGTTACTGTATAGCAGCCAAAAGACTGTTTTGAAAGCTTTCGATTAATTAGAATGCCCTTTCTGTCTATTCTAGTTCTGTGTGCTTATCAATACTGTGGTGTGAACTGATCAGTGGCATTGATCCAGCTTTATCAGTCCTTACTGTCTATAAGGATGTCTTTTAGAGTAATGAGCCTGTCTACAGTTGTTGGATAAGCGACCTTAGGGAGGGATCAATAGAAAACTTATGACTAATTGTTTTAACTCTTAAAGTCTTTGCTGAACTACAGTGTTTTCCCCCCAAACCATTCAAATACATTAAGCTCGGCCCGTTTTAGACTTGCTTTTTTGTTTTTTGTTCATGCTAACTGTACAGTGTGCTGGTCTGATTTTAAAGGGATAAAAGCAGCATAGTTCCTCCAGAGTTTCAGCATTTGGCTGGCGTCTTTTCTTACAACTCCTTATAATCTTCCTCAGGGAAGCCGAGCAGCATGATTACATTGAAGAGACGTCTCGGCCACAACAGTGCAACAATTTCCACAGCATTTCCTATCAGCCTTTTGCTACGAGCCAGTAGAGGGAGTCCAAGACTTGAATCTTGCTTCAACATTTTGGTGAGTCATGCCATTGTGTTGTGTCTTATTTGAGGGTTCCAGCTGAAAAACCTAAAGTCTGTGTTTCGTGAAAACATTATGTGTGTCACGGCCTTCCTTGGTGATAAGTCAAAACATATTCTTATTAGAAAATGCATTCATAAATATGTTAGTATATAAGTGATATATAAGTAATATAAGTGACTGGTTCTTATCTTGAGATGGTTCTGGACATTGGCACATTCAGAAAGTTGGAAATATGATTTGAAGTTGAACTATGTATACTATAGTGTGCTGTAGAAGCCACTCTGTTGCGTGCGAGTCTGCTAATGCTCTACAGATATAGTTATTTTTGATAAGAGCTAGCCATTTAAAATTTAGAGAATAAGAGGTTTTACCTATGCATTTTTCATGCTTTCTGTATCGGCCTCAAAAACTGAAGCTTTCTACAAGCTCTCTGTCTGAGCTGCGAGGTGGCAGGTAAGAATCCGTAAGCATCCTGCTATAGAAACATGACCTTTTATATTACCTTTTTCCATATTTAATACCTTTTTTGTTTTATTTAAATTTGTTCTTTCTACATTTAGCTGTCTGTCTAGGGGTGATCACCTGAACATTACACCCATGTGGGACATTTTGAACATCTTATTCCAAAACCACAGGCACTAATGTGAGGCTGTACAGTAACAGCTTACTGGGGGCTCGTATTCTTCAACATGAAAGTGAGAAAAAACATTTCTTTTTTTCTTTCTTCTTTCCTGTTGGAACGTGGGAAGCACACTATGGTACAAAATATCCTTGCATGCTGTTGCATTAAGATTGCCCTTAATTGACACTAAGGCGCGTTCCCCAAACCATAAAAAAAAGCCCCAAACAAACGGTTATCTGGACAGGGGTGTCCACATACTTTTGTCACATCTGTCTGTGCATGTATCTACTCTGTTGCGTCATCTTTCAGTGGGTTAAAATGTTTACATCACAAGCTGCTTAACCGTGCTGGCACTTGCTTAAGGCTAGGTTGGAGAGGAAGAAAGAAAACTGTGTGATTGAAAACATAAGACATAAGGCAATAGATGTAGACAGAGGATAAATATAGAGACGAGGGAACGAGAGAGAAAGAGCAAGATGGGATACAAAGAGAGAGAGAGAGATCTCACTTACTATCTACTGAATATCTCAGTCTCTCTCTCCCTCCATCTGGAGAGGCAGAGGGAGCGAGAGATAGTGTTTGCCCTTGCAGGTTGTAATGAAGCTGTGGAAGGATAGATGACTCACTTTAACACAAGCACAAGAGAAATACACACCAACATCACTCAGCTGACCTGAGTGTGTTTGTGTGTGGGTGCGTCTGTGTGACAGCCTGTGTGTATATGTGTGTTTGTGATGGCGATGGTAGGGGTGTGACAATAGAGACTGATGCTGATTATATAGGAGACTGGATGGAGTGATAAAGGTGTCAGTGGACAGACAGTGATAGAGAGGTAGCACCAGTTCCTGTTCATGTGCATGTGTGAGCACATAAATCTATATGCAAATATGATGCGTGAGAGAGTGCACTTTTCTGTGTATGTGTTTTCAACCTCACATTAGTAAGTGAAATACCTATCTGTAAATGCACCTGTGAGTGTCTATATGCGTGTGAGAAAGCGAGCGTGCACCATGGAGAGACAGATAGAGGCGTCGTCACGCTGTTAGAGCGCTTGGCGCCACGTCAGCACTTCTGCAGTTCAGCCAAGGACTCCTGCACACACTGTCCATCCATCTCCACGTGTCTGAGGGAGGGAAAGGGTGGGAGGGAGAAAGAAAGAGATGGACGTCCTGCTAGATGGCTGGAATTGGGAAGAGAGTGGGAAAATAGTAGCTGAAGGGATTAATTGATACCAAACTTCCTCTTGTCAAGGGCCTTGTAATAGATCTGCTGCATGTAGCTGCATGTATCAAACTGAAAGCACCACCAAGCTCCATAGCAGAGCTATCCCATCCAGATCATGGTCCATGCAGCATGCTGTATTACTGGTCTCTTAGCACATCTTTCCCTACTTCTCTTAGCTTTCTAATAGTGGAATAACCTTCCAAGGATAGTGAGAATTACAGAGTAACTTTCTATGTTCTTATATATCTGGAATCATAATCTTTAAAGAACCCTGCAGGTTCCCTTCCTTGCTGAATCACACTGCACTCTGGAAATCCTTCTATCATGGTTAAAAAAAGAGTCCTTTTCTCCTGAGCTTATGATCCTATGCTTATTTTTATACATGATAATTGTAGGGACATGAGAATGATGTTACATCTACGGAAGTGCTGTGGCTCTGACTCTGGGGACTTTTAGTTGGAGTATTGGTAATTCGATGGATCTCAGTCTTGATTAATAGTGTTGTGTAGTGTTTAAGTGTAATTTCTTTTTTTCTCCCAGACATCATCTGAGTTTTTTTTTTTTTTACTGTTGAAAATTAGTTATTAAGGATTTATATCCTAATCGCATAACTGATTTTTACCGGTATATAATGATTGAAAGTGCTGCATTTGCCTCTTTTTGAGAGGTATGGTATTACAACATTTTTTGTCGTGCCTGAGGACCGCATTTGTGTTTTGTCCATTCAGATTATTCAGCGCAACGTCTTCATTTGCATCAGACCCTCACAGCCAGTCAATAAACACTCTGCTTTCTAGTCAGCTTCAGCAGTTTGGTGTTTATTGAACTTATTGCAAAAATACCTTTAACGGCACTTTAGGAAAAGAAAATCACCTCTCAGTCAAACAAAATGTTGCCTGTCATCATCGTCATACTTTGTCTCGATGAAATATATATTTAAAAAAAAAAACACCTCCGTATTTTATGTGATGTTAAACATCGCTGTCATTCATGGTGCAATGTGATGTTGTGAATATCTGTGTCTCATTGGCTGTAAACACATGCTTCACGCTGACAAAGTTGAGTTTGAGTATGAATCACAACCCGTCAGATGTCATGTTCGCTCTAAACTCCTCACTCTTTACCCCGTGTCATTTTGTGTTGTTTTTTCATTAAACTCAAAGATAATTATATCACTTAAAAGGTTACAATCAGAGCAGTTTACCACTGCTGTGCTATTCATCGGACACATGCAAGCAGCAGGCACAGTTTAATGCCACCTCAAATAGTTTGACTTGCTTCAGAATATTAAAGGGCACAAGTGGGAAATAGACAGAGAGCTGCGAGAGACAAGACAGCTTGTTTTCATACACATGCATTTTGTGTGTGTGTGTGTGTGTGTGTGTGTGTGTGTGTGTGTGTGTGTGTGTGTGTGTGTGTGTGTGTGTGTGTGTGTGTGTGTGTGTGTGTGTGTGTGTGTAGCAGACCATGTTTAACAGTTGGCCCGGGGAAATGTCATTCACCACTCTCTATATGAGCGTGATGTAAAATGGAAACGATTTTGTATGGGACATAATAGAGACGCAGTGTTTTTCCTACTGTGAAATAGGTTGAGTTTGGAGAATTTCATCCTTCACACCTGCATGCATTGGAAGGTTTGGCGAGGATGTGTTTTGGTGTAAAAAGTCAAGCGCAAAGGGAGGGATTATTAATTATTAGCTGCTTTTAGCTATTCACCTCTAATATATATTTCAGAGTGGGAAAAAAACGCATATATAAATGCCTAAATTGTAAAGCACTTTGTAAAAAAGAAATATAGGTTGCTAATATCTCCTCTGGTAATTTTTGTCCAATTTTATTTCTGTTTTTGGGCTTGGTACTGTATGGCAGCATTAGTCATTCTACTTTACTCTAGTTCTTCTCAAACTGTTTTGGACACATTTGGTAATCACACACACACACACACACACACACACACACACACACACACACACACACACACACACACACACACACACACACACACACACACACACACACACACACACACACACACACCTTATACCTCAGTCGTTTTTTAACGTGCAAATACGCACATGCTTCCACACCTCACACACACATATGTAACCAGAAATACAGAAATAGTTTAACCTTGCAAACCAACATGCATTAATATATTCTCTTTCTCTCTGACACACACACACACACACACACACACACACACACACACACACACACACACACACACACACATAACCCGGGAATATGGTTGTATGCTAATCGTTGGAGGTGAACTCTTTTGCACTCGTTAATTCATACTCATGAATTACTCCACTTCATCCCACCCTCTCCCCCTCCCTTCCGCGCACTAATACATCCATGGCACTAACCCCCCACCCCCAAATCCTTCTTGTCGGTTATTGGCTGGAACACTCTTTGTTATGTTTCGTGGTGCAGGTTGGCCAGTTTGTTTTTGTTGCCTTTTTTGGAGCCTGGGCTGCCTACAGAGACCGCGTTTTTTTTTTTTTTTTACAGTGTGTTCAGTTGACAGGCAGCTAGCAGATAGTAAGGATATGTTTGTTGTCTTGTCTCTCTCAGCTTTCTCCCACTTGTGTAGTCTAATGCTGCGTTCCAGGCAACCCGTAACTCGTGTTTTCACCACCTTCTACCCGTGAAAGTGCCCTGGAACGGCCGTCCAACCCGCAATTTACTACCCGTGAACTCGTACCAGATTTTGTACTCCGAGTTACAGTTTTTGACGTCACACACACATAAACAACAATGGCGACCCCCTGTTGATGCTGTACAGACGCCGGTGAAATAGAAATAAATAGACATGAATAGACAACGTAAAGTAATTCCGCACATTGTAATCAAAACAATACACACACAATTGTGTACTACTACAGGTTATGTTTATTAAAAGGCCAAATATATGTCGCTGACTAGAAATCGCTAGTATCAGCTAGCACTAGCTAACGTCAACGTTAGGTAGCCGCTAGCTAACGTCAGCGTAGCCACTAGCTCACGTCAACGTCAGCGTAGCCAGTAGCTAACGTCAACGTCAGCGTAGCCCAACCTGAACCCTGGAACGCTACCAAGTCGTGAGTCGTGGCTTGAAGTCGTAATTTGCGGGCTAAAAATTGTGTCTGGAACGCAGCATAAATGTTGTAGCCTAAAAAAATGCGTCACATCACTTAGAGTACCTTTAATTGTGAAACTTTTCCAATAAGTGCATCACCACAGAAAATGCTTTGTATGTGTTCTCTGTGATTTACTCCCTATCAATTCTATGGAAAATCTCACTAAATTAATGTCCCTATAGAAAATTACAAAATATATTTACATAAATATGCAGCGAGTTAATTGCTAAAATAATTCTTTAATTAATTTGGCTTTCCTGAAAAAAAATTGTTAGGGTTCTTTAGGAAAAACAACAAATGATTTTTCCACAATGTGACAAGTGTGTGGTAATGAAAAACAGACTGAAATTCAAAATGTAAAAATATGCTTTCAGGAAGGTTGGGGAGAAAACCAACTTAAGTCAATGTCATGTGCATATTTAGCTCAAATCTAACTCGCCAATTGTATTTGTGACATTTAAACAAATAGAACATAAAAATAAACAGTGTTCATTTTGAATATTGGGTAAATGTATATTCCCTTTTAGAGTTCATTTGAGACTTTGAAGCAGTTTTGAACATTTGCCCCAGAGTCAGAAATCAACTCTTTGAAAGAACAAACAACACTCCAATCAACTTGTCAACTCCATATAATTGTCACTGAAAAAATCAGCAGTCATTAACACTGCAAGATTCAACACAACATGCTAATTTGTTAGTTTGTGACACCTGTTATCTAAACTCAGATTATTTGATTTCCTAAACGCAGTTTCCTCCTCCGTTAAAAACTAATAGCTCAAAATGTGAGGCGACAATGCTTTCAATTCGACCTTTGAACAGGTACAGATAATCTCTCCCCCTTTATCTGCAACACACTCGTCTGTGACTTTAAAATAGGATACTAGTACAACTGTTGTTTGTTGTTTTTTTTACCTTAAAGGGTGCTCAAGGGTAAACTGTTGGAAATGGGAAAGATGGAGATTTCAAGGGTTATGAGAAGAGAGGCGAGGTGTCCTTTAGTCACGGGGTTATGAAGCATTTTATCACAGCTTTTCTGTGACTCTGCAGCTCCTCTGACATTATCAACCACACACTTTGTAGAAGCAAAACTCGGTGGAAAAAAAACTGCAACACTGCAGTCCTCAAACAAATGCCTCAAACATTTGCACATTCCGAGCATTTTGTAGCGAAATGTCTTTGTATGCAAATCAGGGATCAATTCTGTTTTTGATGAAAGAAAACGTACAAGTTCAGTTGGGCGGTCTGCTGTTGTTTACATTGTGTTCTAGCTTTTAACAGCTTCATAATCAAAGACTTCTCTCTCTCTCGGCACTCTGAGCTGTAATGGAGGAATAAATTGAAGTGCTGAGATTTCAGCATACAATTATGTTTTCTGCTCATTATTTCACACACACACACACACACACACACACACACACACACACACACACACACACACACACACACACACACACACACACACACACACACACACACACACACACACACACACACACACACTGCTGTGCAGGCATAGAGTATGAATTCAGAAGGACATGCACAGTACAGTATGATTATGCGCTGACACAAATGTTATTCTTTAGCCTGACACAGTTTTAAAAAGTGTGTGTCTTGACTTCAGCATTTTGCTCTAACAATTCTGATGTAATTCAGCTCAATTCAATGACTTCTCTACACTGAGCTCTTTTGTAATTACATTATTTTTTATGGCAGACTCAAATTAATTATATAAACTAGATCTTCAGTTGTTGTCTACCCTGTGCTAATAAATCACATCGCCATCCAGTGATGCATTCGAGGAGGTGGCTATATTGTGACTCTCCCAAATTGTCCATACAGTGAGTGAATGGTCATGAGGTTAAAGCACAGCTTTATCCTCCAGTATGTGTCACTAATGTTGGCACAGTTTAAATACTTAAATACTTGTGACGTCAGTACACAGTACAAGTGTGGACATGTGGACGTTGGGGATGTTACCATAGATCTGTCTCCATTTGTTCCTTGTAGTTACATATCATACCTCTATGAAATTTGGTAAGGCTGCAGTTAACTATTATTTGTATTATGTCAATTCATTTTGTGATTATTTTTTTGATTCATTGTTTGAGAGTAAAGTACAGTGTGGCTGTAGGGATAGCTATGCCAGTCACTTGGTCACTACTTTGGTCCAAATGGATTACATTCAAGGTTTCCAGAGGATGAATCCTTTTGGACTTTTTCCTCTAGTAAGTGTTTTGAATGAGATGTTTCCCCATCCGTAGGATGGATTGCCGTGAAATTTGGTCTGGTCATTAATGTCCCTCCATGAACTGCAATAACCTTGGTGAGCCCCTGACTTTTCATCTAGCACCATCATCAGTACTTTGATTTATAACCAAATACCTGCAAAATGTATGCTGAACCTCAGCTGTACCTTGTGTTTAGCATGTTAGCAAACTCTAAGCTAAGATAATGAACATGGTAAACATACCTGGTAAACATACCTGCTAAACATCAGCATTGTCAGGGTGAGCATGTTAGCATGCTGTCGTTAGAACTTAGCTCAAAGCACTGCTGTGCCAAAGCACATCCTCAAAGAGCTGCTAGCATGGCTGTAGACTCTTCGACTTGTCGCCTGGAAAATAACTTAAATGATTAATCGATTGCACAATTTTCCATTGATCAAGTAATCAATTAATCGGCTTATGGTTTGAACTATACTTTTGGGTTAACAACGATTCTTGGTATTGATATTCACTGATAATAGCCATGTTTTCCAGACAAGCAGGAATATGAATTTATCATTCAAAAAAGTCCATCACTGTTACCTGTTTCACAAATAGTATTTTAAAGTACTGTTACACTAACTGTGAAGTATATATAATAAAAAATGGTTTGTCTTTATGATATATTGATTCATATTCAACAAATTCACATCAACAAATGAAAGTCTGGCATCTTTAGCCATAGATTACTAAGTGGTAAGACGATGCAGAAATGGTATGGTAAACGTAAACAGTTGGGAATATAAACCTCACAAGGAATAGTAAATACATCCTATTATATATATAGTGTTAATTCTTTACACTATCAACAACGTATAATGAATTTCCATACTTATCCATGTCAACACCAACAAATACATCCAGTTTAAGCATGTGTTGATGCTGCTGTGTTTGTGTTAATGAAGGCATATGATGGTGTTTATTTGGAGCTGCTTAATTAGCAGCAACAGTAATGAAGCCACATGGGACACAGTGTTGGTATCTGGATGGCCAGGATAGGAAGATTATTTAGACTGGATTTGTCCAAGAAGCCGTTTTTGTTTTACCTACTACACAAGCACAGACACAATTCACACAATACAGGAAAACACACTGACACACGCAAGCTTTCTTCTCTTGATCTGCTGCCAGAGGAGGCGTATGCATGAAACACGTGTGTGTGTGTGTGTGTGTGTGTGTGTGTGTGTGTGTGTGTGTGTGTGTGTGTGTGTGTGTGTGTGTGTGTGTGTGTGTGTGTGTGTGTGCTTGAGTGTGTGTGTGTGTGTGTGTGTGTGTGTGTGTGTGTGTGTGTGTGTGTGTGTGTGTGTGTGTGTGTGTGTGTGTGTGTGTGTGTGTCGAGCTACCAAGGGCATAGCAGGGATTATTTGCAGTATCTTTATGAAGGGTTACTTGATTGGAGAGATGTTATTGTTAACTGCTTCAAATCTGCGGGAATTTAATTTCTTCCTAACTTTCATTCACTTAAGTGTCCCTTTAAATATAAACCAGCTGGGATTTACGTAACTCTTGTTACAGTAAAATGTAAACTGATCAATTGTGATGATTCATAGACATTTGTTGGTAACAACGAAAAAACTTTGTTCCAGCATTAAACACCCTATAAGACCTCAATCATTTAAATTGGTCCTGGGAGATGCTGGAAGTTAATTCATAAACAGCAGCATCACACTTCACGTCCATGTGGGTGTTCAGAATAATGAGGATTGTTAAATTAAAACGGGCCCACTTATTTATTGCAGAAAGATTCCAGAATTTGATATGAACAACAACAAAGTGTGTGAAACTACCTGTGTTTGTGTTTGTGTGTGTCTGTGCACACGTGTGTGTGTGTTGACTTGTTCCAGGGGAAATGCCAGTTTCAGCGTTTTAACTGACACAAGCTGACTGTGAAGGAGCAGAAACTGCAATGAGACTGACAACACACACTTTCTTCCTCTCTCTCTCACACGCACACACACACACACACACACACACACACACACACACACACACACACACACACACACACACACACACACACACACACACACACACACACACACACACCTCACTTGCAATGTTAAGTTGTGATGACTTGGTCTTTTTTCTTGATTTGAAATTCTAAGCAGTGCAGTTATCTGTCTGTCTGTCTGTCGGTCTGTCTGTCTGTCTGTCTGTCTGTCTGTCTGTCTGTCTGTCTGTCTGTCTGTCTGTCTGTCTGTCTGTCTATCTATCTATCTGTCCTAGAACTATTGTACTTTAGCTGTATTGAAAATAATAGCTTGAATAAAAAGGTGTTTAAGTTCCATTCAAAGTCTGCAGGTGAAGAAAATCTTCAGGAGACTCTTGAGAGCAGCAACCCCGATACTATACATCTCTGTCTGCATAGGAACCGTGATTCCGTGCCAAGGTTTATGAGGACGATATCTTAAAATGATTTACAGCCCTCTACAGAGCTGCTGTAAAAATCCATGAATCATCAAGGTTTGATTTTATTAGCGATGAGCTGAGAGAGAAAAGTTCACATCATCACCTGAGGGTGGAGGTATTGAGCTCTGCATTGTTTCTTCTCTCTGTGTGTGTCTCTCCAACCTGAGGAAACTGCGCTACAAGGTTAACATCTGTAGGAGTCAGGAAGAGAGGGATGCAAGGGGTGGAAAAACAGCATGAGGAGAATAGGGATAATGATGGAATGAGGGAGAATTTGAGAGAGTAAAAGAGAGAGAAAGTGGAGAGAGAGAGAGAAAGAGAAGAGAAGGAAAGGGAAGGGCATTAGATTGAGTTTTATGATGATTAGGGAAGGCATTAAATGGAAATAGAAAATAACATTTAATTAAATATAGTGGCAATAAATTGTGGAAAAGCGAAAGAACGTGAATAGGGATGGAGGACAGGAAGAGTGATCAGAGAGAAATGGAAAAAGAGAGAGTTGCTGAAACAAGAGATCAATACTTTACTGTTGGGTGCTGAAACGGTGGTGGCAACTGTCTCCCTGAATTTCCTCCTTAGCCAGACAGACAGACACACACACACACACACACACACACACACACACACACACACACACACACACACACACACACACACACACACACACACACACACACACACACGCTTAAAGCCTGAGCAGGAGAGTGTCTAAAGCTGTTGAGGTGACAGAATTATAGGATGCCTGCTGAATAAATGTAACAGGTCTTGCCTGTTTCACCTTCAGTCAGTCTGAATCAAACATCATTTGTTTAGCACATTTAGAGGCAGAAGAGCTTTAGATTTAGAAATTACAAGTAATTTGACAAAAACAATCGTAGAATAAAGTACAAGTCGCATGGTGACTGAACCATCTCCATGACAACTGAATAAATTCCATCCACTGATGGTGGCCATGAGATGTAGCTGGAAGCTCCAGAAAAACTGAAAACTGCTATTTCCAAGATAAACGATGAAGCATAATGTTCAACATCATGGAAGTAGAACAGATCAGCCGATACATCACAATACATAGGGAAATAGCATGTAGAAAAATGCACATGATATATATTATTATGCAGATGTCCATACTTCTCTGGTTCTCTAAACACACTCCTCTACCTTACTTCTATCCTTGCCTTTATATGATTCTCTCTGATTCATTCCTCATCCTAATCACGTGTCTCCTCTATCACCCTCTCTCTCTCTACCATGGAGTGTGCTCGTGGTGACGCCCTGGGCAAAAGTATGTTTGGGAAATACTTTAAAATGAACCTTTCCCTACATAATATCCCTTCATCGATGTATAAAAAGAATCGTTCCAGTTTTAAACTTACATAACAGTTTGTATCGGAAACAATGCAATGCATTTACTGCAGGCAGTTTGTCAGGTGGTTACAGAGAGTTTTTTTTTTTTTTACATCTGATAAAAACATATTGGCTGATAAAAAGAAATTCCATTTCACAAACAGTAAGGCCACTTATAAACTTTAATAACTGATGCTTTTTGTCCTGCAGTCCTTGAAAGTGGCAATTAAGATGAAATAATTGCATGGTTCCTTCTAAAATCTAAATGAAAAAGCTAATTTCTGCTCTTGAAATAATGTACCACAGTCCTCTTGATAACGTTTTCTTTAAATTCACAGAGACAAACTGCTAATGCTGATGAATACAGGCCCACAAAGCAAATCACATCATCCACATCTGCTGTCAATGTGAAGACAGTCTAACCCTATTAGTCAGTCCGTCCTGTCAGTTCATTGTATTACATACAGTAACTATGGTTGTATTTATTGATCTTAAGCCAGTTTAGAGTGAACAGAGCACACTGCAGTCTCTCAGTCCTCATTGTGCTTTAGTATCTCTCTTTTATTTGTGCTTCCAAAAGGACTTGGAAGAGAAACACCAACCCCTTCTCAGAGTTCATGAGCTGGAAAGATGAAGGTCAAAAGCACATACCACCCTCACTGGGCTAGTGTGCGAAAAAATGCCCACCTGGGGAGAGAACACTTTGGCAAGTGTGTCACAGACAATATATTACATAACAGTGCGGTCTGACACAAAGTCTACAGTCATTCCTCTAAGTCAGGGGTGTACGAGGTCATTGTGCCTCATCCTTTGCAAAACAGCTGCTTCACAGTGTTGCCAGGTGTCCAAAAAAAACAACGAAATCGAACAAAGATGAAACGATTTGATACTTTAACCAAACGAAATCTGTGAAACACTTTCGCAAAGAGTTTAGGTTGTTGAGCTGTGACAGTGGCTGTTACAGGAGATCTCAGCAGAGAGATGTGATAGGATGATTTATGGCAGATCCAGGTTCAGTTTGTCGTAATACATTACTGGTGTGATCAACACGCAATGAATAATCAGGATGGTTACGAATAATCTATGTACCATTTCAGTATGATGGGGGGAAAATTCCAGTACATTTTTTGCGGTCAGAGAATTATTGATTTGACATTGTTCACTTTAGCTCTTACTAGTAAACGTGTCAGATTTAGTCCTGCACACCCACACAGATGCTTTTAGTTATCATGGCTGAGTAGACCACCGCTCAGTTTGAAGCTGGGAGGACGTGTGCAGGGAATTACACGAGGTCACCAGACTCCATGTACCAATATGAATAGTAAAGGTGTAATTTGTCCTACCTCAGCAGGTTATAAAAAGCTAACAGAGAGAGTGAGGGACATGACAATCGAGCACCGTCTGTATACGCCCACACAGTCCCAAGGAGAGGTCTAATTAGGAAGTGAAAGCACCTGTGTGGGTTTGCAGGGTTTCACATCACTAAACTACACTGTAATGATGGCTATATTAAACATATCATGACATATTGTATTATTATCAAACAAATATAGATAGCTTCAAGTTTGGATGATCCTGTTCATGATCAATCCAGTTGCACTGTACGCCATCAGATACAGTGAAAAGGCATGATTCAGGTATACTAAACCAAACCAAATCCACACACAAATGATACCATTTCCAGTCCAATTATACAGCCATTTTTAACCTAATTTATAATCCTAACCTACTGGTTTGAAAGGCCAATGACAGCATCTCTGTGGGCTCCACAATTATGTGGCAGTGATATGTAGTCACTGAAATCACAAGCTGCTCTTACTGTTAAGTTCTGTGATACAGCGTTTGATAAAGACACAGAGGAAAACACCAGATTGCAAGAAGGCGTTTAGGATTGCCAGTACTTAATTACAGGCAGTTAAAAGCATGTACTCTATATACAAAAGTTGTGGGAAATGAACCAAAGGGATTTTAGTATCAGACAGCCTACTACACCATCGCTTGAAGTGTAGTTGCGATAGAAGTAGGGGAGTTCCTTGTCAGGACATACTAGAAACGCATAGTCATCATCTGTAATTTTAAAGAAACTGATCACCATTGAAGTTTAAATCTTTAGTTGTACATTGCTTTGGTGAGGTGAGACTGTTCACCTTCACACCTGGTGTGAATCAATACATGTAGCTTGTTGATTGCATGCAGGTATACTCAGTGTTGCCTCCACTCTGTGTTCTGTACTGTACCTCTTGGACAATTTGACTTGACTTGGATTGATGCATCGTTAACGTTATGTCAAAATAGTTTTTGTGAAAAAGGCCTATGTGAACTTAACAGGGTATTTTAACTCATTTCCTTTCTGTGGTCCTTGTTTTTTTAATGATTAACAATTTGTTCGCTATTAGGTATTAGCTCTACTGCATTAGATGTGACAGAAAGGTGTAAAAGTTGTGTTAATCCATACCTCTGTTTATTTCCTGTTTTTCGGTGAGGTATGGATTAGCACAATTTTTATGCCTTTCTGTCACATCTACTGCAGTCAGACTCGCTGTGTTCCCTCAGAAGGAATCACTGCACATGGGTAGGCACTTGTAATGACATTTTTAACATGTTTAGGCTAAAAACACGTTTAAAACCTGCCCTGTTTAAGCCTGTTGGGTGCTAACTCTAGCAGGGGGATAACAAGGTGTAGGCAACACCGATTGTTTCTATTTTTCTCGCTACTGACAGCACTCCAAATTTACAAACAACAGCGCTATGTGTTGAAATCGACCGGAATTCTCAGCTCCACCCAATTCTCTCTGTATTTGTCAGTATGGCTATGTTCAGAAACTGGTGTCGTCCGGCGACTTTCGCGCGCAGAAAATCGAGTGAAGATAATTACCTCTTCTGAAGAGTCCATCATATTTTTTTAATCCTCCGTGTCCTCCGTGGCTACTAGCAGCTGCGTGGAGGAGGAGTGGGGGGTGGTACGCGATCACAGAATGCTTGTATTATGTGGATGCGCCGACAGTTTTGTTTTCATTACTTAGAATTCCTCATGGGGGAGACAGAAACTACGCATTATAGCTTTAACGGCATCTTGGCTTCATTGAAGCATCTTTTCACTTTTGAGCTATTGCTATTTTTGGGATTTGAGTAATGATCTATACTTGACTATGTTGAAGTTACACATGAACATTAAGTGTTGAAAATGTGGGCAGTGATAACTTCTGAAACCAGTCAATCGTCTTGGTGTTATCGGGAAGCCAGGTCACAGGTAAACTACACAAAAGTCATAAAATACAGCATCAAAGATGTAAGACATTAAGTAATGTTAAGACCTTCAGAGATAACTTTGGCTGATGCATGGCCCTGTCTGTGCTCAGATCTATTGTGTTTTGCAGACTAGTTGAAACTAGTGAAGCAGTGAATGCCGAAGATGTTGTTGCAGGAATCATGACACAAGTGTGGGACGAGTACAGCAATTTAGGAAATATTTTATGTTTCACAAGATGTAGAAAGAAAAAAAAGCAAATTTTAGAAATGAAATAACACATCCCACCTACAGAACCACAGTTAACTTTTTGATGAAAGAACCCCTGCTTCCCTGGAGGAAATGTTTAGGTGTGTGTGCGTGTGCATGTGCGTGTGCATGTGCGTGTGCATGTGCGTGTGCTGATTTGTCTCTTGAAAGTGAGTCGTCAGTCCCTGCTGTGCCTTCTGGCTTGATGAGAACATCAAGAGGCCTTTCTGACTCATGGCTGAGTGTGTGTGTGTGTGTGTGTGTTTGTGTGCATGTGTGTATGTTTTGGTCTGTCTGTCTCTGTGCCTGTCAGTCTTGTCTAAGTGGATGATGCATTATACAAATTCCACATGCTTTTACATAAATCGGTCCAGCTTGTTATATACAGTAGAAAGAGCCACTTTGTAAGTGATAATGTAGCTTTTAATGGGGATGTAATGTGCGCCTAAGCTGACAACGGTGCTCTTAGTCACCATTTAAAGTTTTGTTCATAAGGATTAACTAAACTCCTCTCTAGCAACCAAGTAGTGCTGGCGGCAGTTCCCATCTTAAGTGAATGCAGCATAAAATTACACTTGTGCCCATGTCTATTTCAAATGACAGTAACAGTATATGTAAGTGTAATCATACATGTAGAGGAATGTAATGTGAATTTCTTTTTTTTCCCCAGGGCTCTTTGAACATTAATTGGTCACTTCTTTGTAACCGATGTGTCATGACAACAGTTAACAAGGATAACTTTACACTTTAAGTTATTCTCTTAACTCTACTTACTGACATACAATATAGATGTATGGCTAGTGGAAAAGCCTGCAGGTTTGGTACTACAACTCCTGGGCTCTTTAGCTTGTGAAATATTAAACATTTTTCATCGGTCACTTCTCATCTAGTCTAATGTATATCTAGTGTAGAAACGACTTGTGTGCTCATCACATCTGTCCCTGGTTTTCTATGAAGTAGCATTGTGTGGGTTCCTTTGGTCCTGCAAAGCAAGAGCGGGGAAATTGTCTGAAAGCAGCACAGCTTCAGACTGTGCTGTTGATTCAGGGAGCCATCTGATTTAATGTTAATGTAAAAAACTACTCCTTAAAGGAGAATTCCGGTCGATTTCAACACGTAGCTCTGTTGTTTGTAAATTTGGAGTGCTGTCAATTGCAAGAAAAACGAAAACAATCGGTGCTGCCTACACCGTGTTATCCCCCTGCTAGAGTTAGCACCCAACAGGCTTAAACAGGGCAGGTTTTAAAACTGTTTTTAGCCTCTAAACATGTTCAAAATGTCATTACAAGTGCCTACCCATGTGCAGTGATTCCTTCCGAGGGAACACAGTGAATCTGACTGCAGTAGATGTGACAGAAAGGTATAAAAGTTGTGTTAATCCATACCTCTGTTTATTTCCTGTTTTTCGGTGAGGTATGGATTAACACAACTTGTATGCCTTTCTGTCACATCTACTGCAGTCAGAATCGCTGTGTTCCCTCGGAAGGACATGGCTAGGCACTTGTAATGACATCTCAAACATGTTTAGAGGCTTAAAACACGTTTAAACACGTTGTTCTTACCACTGACAGCACTCCAAATTTACAAACAACAGAGCTACATGTTGAAATCGACCAGAATTCTCCTTTTAATGCAGCTTTAATGATGTTGGCTGCCACAGTAGGATTTTTCACTCGGGTCCTGAGTTGAACAAGCTGTTGAGCCACCACATTAGTTAGAGCAAGTGTTTCTTGCTCTTTTACCCTTTGCATTTCTTTTATTTTACTCCCTTCTTTTCTCTTTAAACATACAAACCCTGGAGAAAGGCTTGCTACTCACCCTAAGACACAACATTCTCCTCTTCAACCTTATCAATTAAAAAAAGGCAAAATAATGTACACCACCCGCAGTTATTTGCTGTTCTGTAATTCCACGGCATTTATCAAAACAAGCCCCTTGCACGGTGAATTTCCATAAACCTGTAACAGCACTGCTTTATCATTTAATTGGTCCCCAGTGAGAGAGACACCTTAACATGCAAATAATACAGAAGCTCTGAATTAAAAGCAGAATACACAGGCAGAAAAGCTATTGAATTCACAAGTGCTTGTCTGACAACTGTGGTGCTCTTGCTTAAAGAGTTTTCAATTTTCTTCAGGTTAACAAAAAGACCGAAGTCCAGCATGTGTAGAGATAAGCACATTTCTTTTTTGTTTATGATTCAGAGGTTATTATTGATTTCACAGCAGCCTGGGACAATACTCGACTCCCACAAGGCATCAAAGAACAGACACAACAACAACAACAAAGACCGCCAGCAACAGTCGAAAAGCTATGTCTATTTGCAATATAACATACTGCCGAAATACCACGTACTTCATTAAGTTTCTTGGCACACTGTGAGGGAGAAAAGAGGGAGAAGTAAACATAGGCATTGTCTAACAACCTGAGTTCTAATCTGACGATTGTTTTCATTGTCGATTTAATTTGTTGATTATTTTCTCGATTATTCGATTAGTGGTTTGGTCTATAACATCAACGTCAATGTCAGAAAATTGTGAAATGCCCATGATGACGTCCTCAAATGTCTTTTTTTATTCACAACTCAAAGATATACAGTTTACTGTCACAGAGGAGTGAAGAAAATATTCACATTCAAGAAGCTGGAATCAGAATTTTATTTAAATAATTCAATAAATACTGTCATTCTGCAGAAGTTAAACTTCACAATACTCTGATGAAAAAAGAAAAGTTTTTCCTCCATGAACCCTGCAGGTCAGAGGAAGGCCTCAAGTCATGATCACCTTCTGGTGTGACATTGTTACACGTTTTCATTGCAGTGTGTCTAAATGTCTAATAAATGTATTTCTGCCACATGTAACCTGTGACTCTCTATCCCTGAAAGTGACAGTGACTGGTAGGGTTGGGGTTGGATGACTTTGTTGTTTACTCTGCAGGGAGAAGTCCATTTATCATACGGAGAAGAGGAGGTGTGAGTGGGAGTAGTCTGATGACATGGATTGCTGCACCACAGAGAACTGCTGTATGTGTATATATTTTACGTATATGTGCAAAAGACGTGTTTGTTACTGAGTAATATTGATAATAATTATAATAAGACTAACAATGTCACACAATTCTACCCAATCAAGATAGATAACAGTAGTAGTATGGTTTGATAAAAGGATAAAATGTATACATTGCTGCACACATATAGGGTTTCCGCACACATCATTGCAGTTTGTATGAGAAAGTTGGTTTGTCTTCTTTATACAACCGTAGAATGGAGGTATATTTGTATTCTTTATAAGGCCGTATTGCACAAACTGCCTCCTTGTTTATGTTCTCTACTGACGCCTAAAACTATTAATAGCTGCAGCCTTGGGTCACACATACAGATTATGTACGTCATTCTGCGACCCACACTGTGTTTGGTAAAAGTGCTTTTAAATTCTTTGCTCCGTCATCTCGGTGTGAGCTACAAAGTCACCTCAAACTAGATTATTTCATTAGCATGGAAGATTTTGAAAACAGCATTAAGGACTTTCTGACCACTGAATGCACATGTCCTGTTGCTGAACTCTGATTATTATTTTATGTAATTTGCTGTTTAAGTCCGTCGTTTGTTTTTATGTTGAAACTTTTTATGCTTCTGTCTTGGCCAGAACTCCCTTAATGGTAATATTCCTGGTAAAATTAAAGTAAAACAAAAATAAAATGAAACACTGGGCACTCTTTTTAGTTAAGACATGTAAACAGGACTTCTCAATCTATTTTTTTTTTGTTGCAATGTTTATTAAAAGGAAAGACATACCTGTTTTTGTTGCTCAAAGTTAGGGCTCAGGTCAAATATGTCCTGGAGGCCTGCTTAATGTGTAAATTGGCCCCAAAAAAGGTAATCAGTGTCTGTGATTGATTCCACTAATCTCCGATACAGCTGTAGCCAGTAGCATTACTGTCCCGGGAGGAATTGTTTTGAGTTGGGTCCTTTTTTTTTCTTTTTCGGTTGCACTGAAAATATAATTGTTTTCTTTTGACTGTTTAGGCTGTCACAATGGTACACAAGTGGCTACTGCTTTATAGTAATGGATAGCACTAGTAGGATTGTCCCACTGTTGGCAACAAGTCAAGCTAGTAGAGAAACCTCTCCTGCATCCTTCCCAGTTTTGTCACTTTCAGACAGCATTAAAAAGCTACTTGTTGTTAAGCTTGAGAGGCATAATACATCATTGCAGAAAAAGGGGGAAAGTAGCACAAAATTACACAACGTTTTTTTTGGGCTGTTTTGCATTTTTCAGCTTGAGTAATGCAGTGTTTATGACAACATTTTAACTGTACACTAATTTACATGTACCGCAGCTCTGAGCAAATCACGATTTTACATACTGCATTAAAAAGGGGTTATTCTTGCTTTTATGCTGTGATGACGTCATATGGGATGGAATCATCTGACAACTCAAGGGTTGTATCATTCCAGAGTTGCTTGTACAGTATAAGGATTAAACATTGTGTGCATGGTCATATAGCACTACAAGCTGTTACAGTAACACAACACTGACATATCACCTCACAAAGTTGGTTTGGCAAACGGTTTCAGTCTCTTTCAACTCCCTAGGGCAAATATGTAGCTGTTTAGCTGTTAAATGCTGCAACATGTTCACCAGCTAGATGCTAACGTTGTCTGTTGGCTTTTTGCTGCTAGGCAGTAAGCACACACGGGTTTATGCAGTTGATGAGAGTTGTGAAAGTTCACCAAAACAGAAAAGTTGCAGGGCGTAAAACCAGAAAAATGTGCCAAAAGATGCTATAAAGGTCTGTAGAGTTGTGGGCAGTTGCAGAGTTGGGTTAGAATTATCTGTGGGTTTGTCACTGTAATGTGACAGCATCTTCTGTCACATCACATGTACGTGGTCATGGGGTCCGCTGTTTGTCTAAAAATAAAAATGATGAGTGCAGGCAGCTTTACATTTCCTTACCTTGAACGACTGACTTTGTCGTGACGCATATGTTTGCTTTTTAAGGCACCTCTTTATTATTTAGCAGTTAACACCAATATATCAGAGCTTTTAATTACATTTTAAATGTTGACGTGAGAGTTATTAACAAGTTGGTAATTATGGTAACTTCCACCTGAACGGAGCATTAGCCCCCAGGCTTAAAGTCAAGGGGTTAACAGTGTACAATAACTCTGCAGTTGGCTACTGCCACGTGAAAAGGAGCTACTCTACCTCAAGGCAGCCTCTGCTGTGAGTGCCACAGCTTGGAAAACCCTGGTTTAAGAGCATTCACAGTGGTAGAGGTTTAACAGTGTCTTTGATTACCTGTGTGGACAAGGACACGCTGACTTAGTTCTTCTGCGCTCTGACTGATTGGCCCCCACGGACAAACGGACTCACTGATTGGCCCTCGGCCTACAGATGGCAGCAAGCAGGAAGTCCTCATAAAGAGAGAGGGATGTTCAATCTTACAGCTCCCACAGACAACCACAACCTGCCTTCTGCTGAGCCCTATCTATTTCTTGGGGTGTGTTTTTTTTCCTCGTGTTTCTGCCTCTTTTTGTTGCCGTTTATCTCACTGTTTCAGCTCTCTTTTCCCTCCTCCCCGGTCCCTACTTCCAATTGTGTTCATATCCAGTCTTTCTGTCTCTCTAAGTTTCGCCCTTCCTCTCTCTAACACTGGCTCAGACTCCACACTCTTTTATATCTTTCATTTTTAAATTTCCCCTCACTTTCTGTTGGCAGTGCTGTCCTTTTTCCTTCCTCTCTCTTCCCTACAGCAGCTTTCAGAAAATTGTCTTCTTTGTGAAACGAGACAGAGGAGATTGGCTTGCAGTATTAGAGTGAGAGTGAGACTCTGTAAGGAGGTTGTAAAAATGACTCCTCCATTGGGAAATACCCACAGCTGTATTAAGATCTCCTCGTCTCCTTGTCTTTTAAACGCCTCCCATTCTCCAGCTAATTGTTTGGAAGCCAGGCATGTAAATCCCAAGCGAGATCTGGCACTACTCATTGAATTAGCCCGGAGTTACAGATATATCTCTCTTTTATCAATCTTTGAAAGAGGAATACATATTTTCACCCTCCCCCCTTTCCCCCCTAATCTGTTACAGTCCCTCTGTATTTCTCCCTCCATTTTCTGCCTCAAAAAAATAATTTCTGCTTAATACATTTCACAGAGCAACAGGGAAAATGACAAGGATTCAGTTCATGTTACATCAGTTAATCCACTGAGCCATAGGGATTCCTCCTAATACTTCAATATCTAAATATGCTTAATCAGAACTTTGAGAGCAGAGAGCCGAACAGAGGTGAAGACCCCAGTGTGGGCAGATTACTGTCCATCCTTTTAGACCGTTTGTCATCTCCACCTCATAATGTATGAAACCAGGGTATAGCTTATCAATGAGGCCAGGGTTTGTAGGAGACTTTGATTTGAAGTTAAAGCCCAAACCCACTGGAAGCAATTTACTGAAATGTGTCATTTCTAGATGCTAATCCAAGGCTTGTATGACACACTGCAGGTGGCATTTTGGAAGTGTTGGCAGCAGTCACTGCTTTATTTCACCACAATACCAGGTACCATTACAGAACACTTTTTGTGAGACAATGTTTTACAAACCATATTGTTCATGTTTTGAAATTGTGTACAATTTTCATAAATGTTCAAATAAATGTAAAATCTAAATATTTTTGCTGTATTTATATTTCAACATTCGGAAAAAAAAGTTTAGAAGGCATCAAGGTGAATGTCCTGCTTTTACGTATACGCAAACGTCTTGACAGTGTGATATTGAAGGAGCAAGAGAGTCCAAAACTGAGGAAGCTATCATAGCCAGTTACCTTTTTTTTTGCACCATTCATTTTTTACATTGCGCTGCCAGAGCGTAAACTGCTCCACAAAACATTGATGGTTTGCAGAGACAGGAGACAATGGTAAAATGTGTCTCATTAAATTGTGTTCAGTAATTGTCTAGTTAGCAACCAAGCTAGCTAGCTTTCTAACTGTCAGTTAGCAAGCTAGCTATTCTGACTGTCTAGAGCTAGCATACTACCGGCTGACAAGCATGTTAACTCGCCATCTAGTTCGCCAAGTAGCCTAAGTTCTACGTCAATTTTGCAAGAATGACAAAGGGACATCTAACTCGTTTTACAATGATTCTGGTTCATCATCCGGTTGTGTACTCCTAAAACTGTGACTTATAAAAGTTTTGATACTATAATCCAACATTTAAATATTGTTTCTAAATTCATGTGAAACCTAAAACTTCTGATATCATATCCTAAATGAGTTTATTTTAAGAAAACTTGAGCCCAAGGACAAGAGACTAATTTAATTCAACTTTACTAATAAATTAGTCGGAGACCTTGCTGAAGAAACTTCTTAAAACAGCCTCACAACACTTAGCCAGCAACCTTGAGTAGTGGTGGTGTACGGAGGAGTCAATCCAAGGTGAAAAGACTCTACGTCAGGAAGTGGAGATAGTGCCAAGAAAACAACTGAAATTAAGTAAATTGTTGCTTTTTGTACGCCAGTCAAATTCAGCACTGAGCCAACAACCTTGACAAGATGGTATATTTATACACAAGTCAAAGTTAAAGTGTGTACAATGTGAGCCAAGGGGACTTTGGAGTAAAGTGTTGCCATCCGTTTGTATGTAAGTCAATTTAAGCCAAGTTGGTTTGACTGATATGGATATTACTGGGCTGGATATTACCATAGAAGCAAGTTTTTCCATATTCATGCTGATTATTTTGGTCTCTTTACACAAAGCAGGATAAAATACTGCCTACTGAACAGATAGAAACCAATCATTGGCTTTGATGTGAAGCCTTGGCAGACAGCAAGGGTGAGGGAAGCGAGGGGGAGGGAAGAGAGAACGAGTGTTTGTGGGGAAAAAGAAGAGCAGAGAGAGAGAAAAAAAAACGGCACACAGATGAAGGGAACAAGAGAGAAAGCCAGAGAAAAGTGGGTGCGTACTTGAGAAGGACCCAGTGACAGAGTGAGACGGAGAGTTAAAAGAGCGTCCGTTCTGGTCAAGATGAGATGGTTGATTGTGTGTGGAGGGCATCCGGGAAGTATCTGGAGTGAATTGGAAGAGCTTCCCGTCCTTTGAGAGCATCTCTTTTAATCATGGCTGTTGGGGCTGTGGGAACCAGCCTCGCCACGGAGAGGACACTGTTAATTAGACGGCATGTTTCTGCACATCCCTGTAGAGTCAACACCCTGCACGACAATGAATACACTGTTTCTGTCCCACACACACAAACACACACAACTTCACAATCATGCTTGCTCTCTTCCAGCTTTTTCATAAACATAAATATGCAAATATCTTACACACATAAACACCAATGCATTTATGTTTACACACATCCAATTGGGATGAGCTGTTTTCTTAACTTGTGGCCACAACCAATGTAATCACTGTTTGTCTTCGCTAATCAAATTATTGGCATGTTTGGCATATGTGATCGTGATTGTTGGGGCTTTTCCTTTTGCAACATTGCGCAATTACCCCATTTATGTGACTGCTGCATCAGCAGTTTAGGCAGCAAGTATGTGGCTTTTTATTTCTTTTTTTTTTTAACTTGCCTTATGTTGCTGTTAAAAACTCACTCATAAACACAAAATCTGATTTTCAAACGTCTATTAAAGCTTACACATGCCGCTAATTGGTATTCAACTTAATGAATCATTTGTGTACAGATGCCTTTGTACCTGAGATTCGCAGTTTGTTGCAGGTGCAATAAAATTAATGTAATATACTCTCAAAAGCATCATATACAAACACAAGAAGAAGGAACATGGATCACAAGTAAAAGATACACCACCAGAATGTATATTAGAAGTATGTGGGCACTTGTAAATTACATTAATATCCCCTTCTCTGTGAGATTGTTGAACATCTAATTTCAAAACCACAAGCTTTAAAATCATGCTATAACACTATGCTCCCCTAGGAAGGTTTTCCATGTTATTTGTGGACCTTTTTTACTCCCATTTAAAGCTACATTGTGTAAGAATTTCTCCCATCTAGCAGTGAAATTGTATATGACAAACAACTGCATATTACTTTCTAGCCTCCCCCCCCTCTCTGAGCAGTATGAACAATCATGGCAATGAAACCGAAATTAGCTCTCAGTATCTCCATTGTTTACACGCAGCTGTTCTAGCTGTAGCTTGTCTGTGTTACAACTCCATGACGTGAGTTGTCTGCCAGGGAAATCACGACATTTACGTTTATGTTACAAGGTAGACAATCCTTTTTCGTCATTGACGCGAGGAAAAGTATCCTAGATGTCGTTCTAGCGTTATGCAACCATGCTATAGTTAGCCAAGCAAGTATAAAACTTTGAATTTACACAAATAGGCAGAATTACCTGTCGAGAAGAAAGCAGGCAACTTCGGTGTCCCTTTCAAAATCAAGCTCTTTCCATCTTGGAAAAAACACTCCAATCTTAACTTTGGTCTTGTTGCTTTGCCTGTTGCGTTGTCATTTTAATTATCTTTTTAACTTCTTTGGCGACTCCGTTACATGTCCTAGAGAATAGGTGTGATGCTCCATCTTCAACCGGCTTTCAAATCTGCCGGCAGTCGCTGAGTAATCTTCTCCCCCTCCCTCCCTGGCATTCGTCACGCTGCCACTGAGTGTAAAAGTGCGAAACGCATAGGTATGTCCCTCTTCGGCTAATGCATTTTAAAGATGGAGGCGCAACATGGTAGAATACATATGAGCAAGTCGCTCCTACGTATTCTGAATGATTCTGAATGGCAGATTCTACACTTACGAGATTACTTTGATTAGTTGGTGGAAGTAATTACACATGAATGAGCACATATTTGTAAAAGAACAAATGGGTTTTTGCTAAGAATCAACTTAAAAAATTACACAATAGAGCTTTAACCACAAGAGCATCAGTGAGGTCGGCCCCTGATAAGGGGGCCTTCCAGTTACACCCAAAGATGAAAGAGAGGCAAAATTGTAAAGTGCTTTGGATAAACAGATGTGAGTCTGTATGTAATAGGCTGAGTCATATAGTGTATGCAAGAGAATATTTTCTTAACAGTATTACAAGTTCCAGGTGTCAATTATCATACATTTTGATAAACACCTTGCTTCTTCACTTTTTCTGCAAGTGTTTTTTTCTCTCCCTCTGCATCTGCTGTGTGTTGGCACACACAAATCCTCTTTCTCATGAGTACACACCCTTCCTTCTCTCAGCTGCTCTGATGAAGCCATCACTATCTGTCACCATCCTAAGTCAGTTGTCTGAACACTACTCAGGCAAGACTTGGAGAATTACATTCATCTACTGTGGTAATTCACACCCTCATTCTTTGTCTGTCTTCTCAGTCTGTCTTATCTTTCTGTCTCTCTGTGTGTTCCCCTCTATTTCTCTCCCTCTAAACGACTCTTTTACAGCAGAACGGTTTATTTATAGGGCCAATTAAATCTGGAGGAGACTCTGTGGGCTTTGGTGGAAAATACATCTAAAGAAGCAGAATAGTTTTGCATTTTATAATCTTGAAGGCCTGCAAGAGCTGTTAACTGCTTGTCATGTCGGGCAGATAGATTGTATTTGATCTCGGAGAAACAGGAAGGGTAGGAGGGGGTAAGAAAAATGGAAAAGGTGTGGATTTGGAAAGAGATAGAAAGGGTAACAGAAAAAGACAACATGAGTGTGTGGGAGTGAATCTTCTCTTACTTTTGTAAAAGTCTTTTCTGGAGTCCCTGGAGAGTAGACAGCAGGTAAATGACATTTGCTGCAGGAGAGGAGAGAGAAGAAAGACAAGATTAACTACAACAAAGACAGGAATTAAGAACATACAAACTACACAATGCAGCTGCTGTTACACTCACAATTTAATTTTAACTGTATGTGACTCAGATCTTTAGGGTGGAGAACATGATGTTAGTTTAGGTACTCAGCTAATCATTGTGCCCAGAAGTTGAAGAAGACACATAGCATTGATGCACAGGTCAAGACAATGAACTTGAATGAAATGTGTGTGTGTGTGTGTGTGATTCAACATTATGTTCAAAGACAACACACATCTCAAAATAATGTACAAGCCAGACAATAAGATGAAGCTCAGTTTGTGCCTTTATGAACCTGAAACAGCTGTTCTTGCTGTGCATTTCCATACCGGCCACATCAGCAAAAAGGATGTTTTCTCCAGTGAGAAAGCCTAACCAACCACTTCAGTCACAAAAGACTGAAAATGTAGAAGTGTTGCAAATAGAAATGTACCATTATTAATAGGTTAAATAGGTAATCATGTTATATTTGCTTTGTTACACCTGCAACAACACCCACCAGTAATGCCATGGTTTACTGACCAAGCGGCAACTTCTGGGTCTGAAAAGTGAAGCCAATGCGGAAGTGCCTTAAACCTGCATTCTATCTCATTTCCAGCAGGGGGCGACCCAACTTCTTACTTTATGTATTATCTTAGTAAAAATTTTTGAGTTTATAGTCTCAATTGCTAGTTTCAAGTCTTCTTTAACACAGCATGGTGTTTATTTTGTAAATTATAGTCCCATTTATTTTGAGACAATAAAATAAGGCATGCTTTAGGGCGGGGCTACACGCCGACCTGTCAATCAGGACAGAGGCCTAGCAATGCTAACCATGGCACTGTGTACATTAGAATAGCCGATAAGTTGTCTTGGCCGTTGTTTTTTGTTTTCGTCTTAAACTTTGACCCTCCTCAGTGTGTGTTTTCACTTCATGAAAGTTAATTGGAACATTTTGGTCTCCTTGTTGTCTTGTTCAGTGTTCGCTATAGTGTCAACCAAGGCTAGCTAGTGTTAGCTGGTCATTTAAGGGAAATTCATGCAGATGAACGGCGCCAGTGCCCGGAGGTCCCTGTTTACTCGCTGGAAAAACTCCGCTAGATGACTCGCGTCAGCCGGTTGAAAATTGGCGTCTTTTCTTCTAAGCACTTAGCTTAGCACAGTGGCATTGAAACCATAACAGTACACTGCACTGGCTTAGCCGTGTCATCCTCCCCAGCTCCGCCCTCTTATACCTATGACACGAATAAAATAAATTTACTTACTGTTAAGTTGCTCTTGTTTATTACATTTTTGTCTTAATAAAACAGAGTATTTAAAGGGAAACGTAAGAAGACATTTTGTGTTACATGTTAAAAAAATAAATTAATTAATTGGAACTACTTTCTATCAAAGAAATAGTCCCTACTAATTGAAGTAGTCCTTGCTTGCACAACCTAAAATTCTGCTCCAAAGCCATGGGACAAGGCCAAGACCACTAAATGCCGTCAGTGCCTCAAGGCTGTTTAGGGACAGACTTAAAGAGAAACTCGTGGCAGAACTTGCCCTCAGAGCCAACAGCAGAGCCAGACTCTGACAACATGACTGATGCTAGCTGGCAGCTGGCTACACACTCCTACTGTTAGAGAGGCAGAAAAATAGAGAGAGACAGCGGGGAGAGGTGAATGATTCGGGTCAGTGTCAGAACAGGATTGATTTGGATCAGAACCAAAACCACTGATGGCTTATTGAGACAGAGAGATGGATGGAGCGACGGAGAAGGAATGACTAATAGATTTTAGATACAGGATGTCAAGCTTCCATTTGGCTTCTGCTGGACGAAGGAGGTCACTGGAGGAGGAGGGTGTATAGCATGATGGCTAGATGGCTAAATACCACACACACACACACACACACACACACACACACACACACACACACACACACACACACACACACACACACACACACACACGCACACATCTTACAGCTTTGGCTGCCAGTCAGACCTTTAGACCTGATGCTTTTAAAGCACCACAAAATATTGCATAGTTCAGTAGGTATTATTACACGCCATGATTAGGACATTACATCTTGTAAGCAATAGGGAATGGCAGATAGGTTTGGAGAGATGGTTTCTGATATGCACTCAAACTCCTGGTGCTGTATGTGCATGGTAGGTGCCTCATCCCGCTACTCCACGGAGTATGCCATCTATTGTCTGACTGTTGTTCGTTCTGCATTGTCCGCTATGGCGGCCAAATACCCAAAGCTGCTGAACACAATAGTGGACACAATGGACAGACAAAGAGAGGAGCCGGGTCTTGGCAGAAAGGAGTTGAACACACACTCACATAGACACATTAAACACATACAGTATGCAAAACGCACATATGGCACACATCATGCTCATACACACTCAGGCATGCACGTATTATACACATACACACATTCATGTGTATAAACACACAGCAAAGGCACAAAGCTGGCATAACAATGGCAGGCAGAGAGGGCTAGACTGGTATACAAGCCCCTATGGGGTTGGAGAGGGTACACACACAATACATAAACACACATCTCAGCCGACATCCCGCAGGCAGAGAGTAGAGAAACAGAGAGGGACAGTCCACAGTCAGAGGATCACAATATAAAAGACAGACCCAAGGGGATGACAAAAATGATGTTGATGTGGGGGGAAAAAACGAGAGAATGATATCTGCTCCATTGAGAGAGAGCAGCAGAGTCTGATGGGACAGTGCTTCTCCTGTATGTTTCTGTAGCTCAGACATTGTCAGAAAAAACAAACACTGGTGTCAAGTGAATTATATCATGAAAGAAGAGAAAGTTGTACTCTCATGGGACATGTCTGGACATCCTGTCTGATGGAAGTTTAGGATAAGGCAAGTTGAGCAAAGACATTTCTTGGTCCTGATGTTTGGGGCAGTGACAAAACAACTTGCCTCTGTTTTGCTGCAAAATCAACAGTGGCAGCTATAAAGCACCGTGATTGTGTTCATGCAGCAATAGTTAGCTGTTACAGACCTGAATGTCAAAATGCAATTTAAATTTCATGTAGAGAGGGGCCAGACTGTTGACCGACATGGAAAAGTGACAAAGGTTAATGCATGAGTAATACTCCTACAGCCTCAGCTGATATCTCACAATGCAAGACTGACTTTTGTCACCACAGCTGGCATGCAGACACATGTTTCACACTGGTTGGTTTGACTTTTTGGCATCATTCAAGGTGGCACCAACCCCAAATTATTTTCAGGGAGAAGATGTGCGTCACTCTCAACACAAGCTTGATGACTGAGAATGCAAGATAAATCACTTAGTAAGCTTGTCCTTTTTGCCAGTGCTTTAGGAACACTGTCAGTGTTACTACACATGACCAAACGGAAGATTGTTATTTAATAATTAAAGTGAAGCATGTAAAATTAAATTGAACAGTGTGACTGATGCGCTTTTTGCATCTGCAGCCAGAAGCGTGAGACTGGGTGTTTGTGGGCGAGAGTGTGTTTGTTTGTGTGTAACAGAGGGAGAATGCACATGTGTACTCAGGTGTGTACAGTACTCATCAAGCAGAGTGGCAGTGCTAAAATACATGCTCAGATAAGGAAAGCACTGAGAGAGAAGCACCAGAGGATGTGTTGTAAAATGCAATAAATGAAAAGCAAAAGTGTTGAATTTTCCTCAGGCTGGATAACCGTCATGTGGCTCAGACAATGTTTCCACACGACAGGAAGGGCACAGCAAAAGGTGTTGAGCATTAAATAAATGGTCCTTCATTGGCATCTGGACTCCCTAAAGCCCATTCTCCGTGTTGTAGTTCAGGTTTTTAAAGGTGTATTTACAAAAAGTTGTGTTGTGGGAAACAAGAAAATGTCTCTTCAGTAAAACAGTCTTTTCAATATGAATCAGTCTTCCAAAATGTTTGTCTCCAGCGTGTGTGCCCTATAGCGTCTGTCCGCTTAAGGCTCTCCGCCTCTGCTTTCTGAATCAATTCCATCAAGTCCATCTGCATTGGCTGGGTTAAACCAGATTAACAACGCCACACCACCTAATGTGACGTGTCACTCTGGCCCTGTCCATCACGCCCACTTCTCTAAAGACACTAGACTGATCTCATAACATCCTTTATTCATTTGTAGCTAGTCTGGCTTACCGGATGTACAATGTACAGTGTAAACCCCTTCTGCTCTCTCCCCTATCTATTTTGCAAGGGCACCGCTGTTGCATCCAGGACTTAGTGCCTCCCATTACGATTGTGATAGGATTGAAGAAATACAAACAACCCAGAGCGTTTTTAAAAAAGATTTTTTTTTTCCATATACCACAATGTTAACTTGTGCAGCCAGACCATACAGCGCTGGAGTATGGTCTGGCAATGTGAGACTAGTTATGGCTGTATGCATCATCAATTCTTCTCAATTCTTCTCTGCTGAAATATGCAGCACGTTTCTTGGTGGTTAAAGTATAATGTTTATATAAAGTTTGTTACAGCTCTGTAAACAGATCATTGCAACATCGAAAATCTTTCAAAAGGTACAACATGTCAGCACAGCTTGATTGAAGACATGGACCTATGCAGGACCATGTTATGGCGAGTCAGTTTAGTTAACCTGAATGCTGTGGAAACCCAAAAAATGTCTGGCAATTTTAAACATGCTTTTCATGAAGCAAGAGATTTTTCTCCCTTGGGAAGTCACAGGAAATTGAAACACAACTCACTCTGTTACAAGTGATGTTTGCTAGTATTGAAGTTAAGTGTGTGGCATTATATCCAGACCACCAGGCTGCTTTGTGCGCTTGTGAACATGTCATGCTTCCAGTTCATCTACTATATATTTGCTTGGAGAATTGGAGACTCTTTCCCCACAGATAAAACAACCAAATTGCAAGACAACAAGTTGAGGCCAGGGCTTCAAATGATAGTGTCAGGGTAGAAGTGTGTGTGTGTGTGTGTGTGTGTGTGTGTGTGTGTGCGCGCACGTGTACAGTATACCACCAGCCATCACAGACACAGGAACACACAAAGACAGACTCTCTCCATCACTTACTGCATGTATTACCATCTTACTGTCAGCTCCCATGATGGTATCCAGTAAATATATGTGTGTGTGTGTGTGTGTGTGTGTGTGTGTGTGTGTGTGTGTGTGTGTGTGTGTGTGTGTGTGTGTGTGTGTGTTACATTCTCTTTAATATATTTTAATATGCATGTTTCCAGATCACTCTTACCATCGATCCATGCATCACTTGTTTTCCTCTTTGTGGGACATTGTTAGTGACCCTGGTAACCCTGGTGGTTTAAAATGATTTTTTACACTCAACAGATGTTGAAATTAGGATTTTTTTCGTGTGGACATGAAACACAAACTTGCTTGCATTTTACTAAAGGGGTCAGAGTGAAGGTCTGCAGGATCATCTTCTGTCTGCCTCTTTTTCCTGCCTGTCCGCATATCGGCTTACTGGTCTTTCTGTCATCGTATCTGTCCTTCTGTCTGTCTTTCTCCACCTCTTTTCTCTCTGCCTGTCTGCCTGTTAGCGACAGCAGGTGTGCAGGGATATATCTAGCAGGAAATTCTCTGTCTTGACTAACTGTCTTCTTGCCTGACAGCAGAGACGCTGAGAACTGAAGAATCAGGAAACAGCTTTTATCTTGTCTGTCTCCTGCCTTTTGCTCCCAACTCTGCTTCTGAGAGGAGACGCTAAGAGAGAGGCAAGAGAAGGAAAGGGGGAGTGGGATAAAAGCAGGACAGAGTGGGGAAATGATATTACATAGAGATAAATGAAAGAAAGAGAAAGCGAGACAGAAAGCTGATGCTGGAGTCTCTCTAAGAAAATGCTGTTTCTTACTCCATCTTTCTTTCGCTCACTCTCTGTTTCTCTGGCTGTTTTGATGTATTCAGACAAACCCACAGTGCTCCGATGGTGAAACAGGCATGCAGACACAACACAACAGATGAAGAGTGTCAGCTGGTGGTTAGAGGCTCACACATGCTGCTTATCTCTCTTTCTCTTCCCCAACCGCATTCCTACTCTCTCTCCCCCTCAATCTTGTCTCCCTCTCTTTCCTCCTTTTTTCTCTCTTCCTCCTGGCTTAGCTGTTGGAGTGAACTTGAGATCAATCATCTCCCAAACATTTGATCGGCAACAGAAGATCGCCAGGCGGGATGTACTGGATAGACTGCTCAGCTAAACCATTAGCACACAGCTACTACTGTACCTATTCAGGCTGTAAGGAATCCCCGCCTTAACAGTTTTTTTGTAACACTTGAGTTATTATTTAATCATACTGTAGTGCAATGCAGAAACACATTAAATGGAGCTTCTGTTGTGTTGCAAATAGATGCATGAGTGTGTTTATCATACATAGTCCCAGTTCATGGCAGGATATTACTTATGCAATACATTCTCAGTGGGAGTGACGCTTTGGAGGCCTCATAAGTTGTTTTCCAAAACAAGAAAATTATAGTAATTATAATAATAAACACATACTCATTAAAATGTATGATTCCATACTGACTGACTTCTCTATATTTGAGTAGTCTCGCACCACACATACATTCTAGGATAGGAGAAAATTATGATTGGGTTGTTTGCATTTCTTTAAACCAGCGCAATTGTCTTAGGCGGCTCTGAGCTCAGGACACAGTGACGGTGGCTCTGCAAAATAGTCCCTGGAAGAACCTTGTTTTGGTGAAATATTTGCAAAAGAATACGCCACATACAATATTAAAATGCTCATATTATGCTCATTTTCAGGTTCATAATTGTATTTAGAGGTTGTACCAGAATAGGTTTATGTGGTTTAATTTTCAGAAAACCCCATATATGTGTTGTACTGCACATTGCTGCAGCTCCTCTTTTCACCCTGTGTGTTGAGCTCTCTGTTTTAAGTACAGAGTGAGACATCTCACTTCTGTACCATCTTTGTTGGGAGTCGCACATGCGCAGTAAGTACTGATAGCTTGTCAGTTGCAGAGTATGAGGGCGTCCCACACTAGCAGCTAGGCGAGCATTATAACGTGTGTTACAAAGTGACGCACGTTCGTCACTGAAGTAAAGGCTGGACTACAACAGAGCTGTTTGGAGCGGTTTGTCAACAGTGTTTTCTGTTGGAGATGCTAAGTCCCTTTGGGGTGGACTTTGGGCTTTTTCACTTTGTAAACCTATAACGTGCACAAAAAGATATATAACACAATCAAGGAAAGGGGAAAAGCCAAAAAGCATAATATGAGCACTTTAAAGTTAACTGTTCACACAATACAGTAACGTGAACTATTTAAATTAGCTGGATACATGGTTAAACGTAATTTGCTCATACCAGTGTATCGTTGTGTGTACTTCGCCATACTTGTAACCAATGCATGAGCTTTCGAGAGACCTGTGTAGGACTTATCTAAAATTTGTGAAACATGTTGCTGCCACCATTTGCAATTTGCACGTACGAGGTGCACACAAATCGCTTTTATGAAACGAGCAAACAAAATTATGCAATTTCTCATTTTTATATATTTTTTATTGTATGGTATATTCGGGTCATGTGAGGTATCTGTTCCTTGTAGGCCTGTCTTTTTTTCCACGTTACATTTCAACTACTATGTGACATGCAGACTGAGACCAACTACATGTACTGTATGTTCATTTTAGGTCAGCTGAAGGACACCTAATCAGAGCTGCATGGTCTGGCTTTTGCAAAAATCAAACCCGTCACCTTCTTTGCACCAGACCACCACACCATCATCAACACCATGTATGTGCATGCATTTTGCTATTAGCAAATGTTGTCTGCAATAGGTAACAGGACATGTGGCCTGTTTTATGCAATTCTACATTGATGGGTGTTGAAAATGCTCAGTGGCTTCATAATGCCTGGCTCAGATTTAAAGCCAATGTATTGTAATTTACAGTCAGTGCTTCTGTCAGACATTTAATGGTTTTACTGCAGTGTGGAATAGCTGAAAATGGCTGCATTATTGTATTCGCTAGACAGACACAGATGTATGTACATATGCAATGAACACACACACACACACACGCACACACGCAGGCACGCACACACATGCACAGACTCAGTACAATAATGACATTGACTAAGTAGCTCTCCAAATTGTAAGTGACTTTTAGAACACTCCTGCTTTTCCCTGCATATGCCTCAGCCACATTCCCTCTGCACACAGTGTCTTTCATAGTGGCGTGTGTGTGTGTGTGTGTGTGTGTGTGTTTGTGTGTGTGTTTGTGTGTGTGTGTGTGTGTGTGTGTGTGTGTGTTTTCTTGTTTAACTACATTCGTGGGGTCCAAAAACCGGGAATACAGTATACTTGTGGGGTCCGGAGAGTTTTGTGGGGCCAAAATGCTGGACCCCACGTGGTTAAAGGGCTGTTTGAGGGTCAAGACTTGGTTTTAGGGTTAGGGTTAGAATTAGGTTATGGTTAGGGTAAGGGTAAGGGTTAAGGTTAGGCATTTAGTTGTGATGGTTAAGGTTAGGGTAAGGGGATAGGGAATGCATTATGTCAATGACGGGCCCCACAAAGATAGTGAAATGCACTGTGTGTGTGTGTGTGTGTGTGTGTGTGTGTGTGTGTGTGTGTGTGTGTGTGTGTGTGTGTGTGTGTGTGTGTGTGTGTGTGTGTGTGTGTGTGTGTGTGTGTGTGTGAGACTTCATTGTTTTATCAGGACACAAATGATGTTGTGCATTGACAAAACAGAAAGCAGGTGGGATTGTGCCTTTATGTTCCTGCTGTGAGATGACTGAGGCTGGTAAATAATCGTAAAGATCATCCCAACAGAGACTGAGATATTCACATATATGACAACTCATACTATGTTTAAAAAATAGCCTTATCAGCACAACTACTAATATCTTGTTACAGTAATAGAATTGGTTGTGCATAACGAGCTAACAATAGGCTAACCTGCTCAAGTTCAGGCTTTGATTATTGGTTATTCAAATAAAAAATAAAAACTTGTGTGGTCTTTGGTGTTCAGTTTCAAATAATATGATAATAAAATTAAGAACAAAATAAACATATTTAACCCATTGATTATATCTATAATAAACTAACTGGATCTTTTGCAGACTTTACAGCACACAACAGTGTTGCATTTCTTTACATTTTTATATCTCAAATAGATTTTCCCAGATTGGTGTCCACATGTAGGAGCTGGTGCTTGTCTTGATCCTTTGTAATGAAAAGGTTTATTTTATGGGGCTGAATATATGAGGGTGTGAATGACTCTTTCTAGTAATTTGAAGAGAGTGGAAATGTCTGTGGGACAAGGTCATTCTTTAAGGAGAACTTTGACCAGATGGGATGTTCCTCTCCTCCCTGCACATGGTCAACTCAGAATCCTCCAAAAAAGTGATTCCTGGTGTGTGTGTGTGTGTGTGTGTGTGTGTGTGTGTGTGTTGTGTGTGTGTGTGTGTGTGTGTGTGTGTGTGTGTGTGTGTGTGTGTGTGTGTGTGTGTGTGTGTGTGCGCGTGTGCGCGTGCGTGCGTGCGTGCGTGTGCGTGTGCGTGCATGTGTGCATTAAGGTCACTGGTAATTTGAAGTGTGAACGCTCGGTTTCTCCCCAGCATGATGATTTCCTCTGTCAGCAAACTGTGAGCTGGAAAATAGACCTGTATTATGATGAGATTAACTTTAACGGTCAAGGATTCCAGATCTTTCCAACAAAGTCACTGAAGATTAGGATGCTCAATGGCGCTTTCCTTTGCTCTGCACTTGTGCAGCTTTCTGCTGTGTTCAGTTCAGTTGTGTCCTCTGCTGTTTTGTTTGCTCTGTTGAATTCTCCTCTCTTCTGTATAGATTTCATTTTGTGCTGTGTTACAGCTGGGGGCAGATTAGCTGCGCGACAATCAGACTCATTGTATATTTAGTGCATGATAGTGACAGAAGCCAACTGACTCAGGAATATACATTACACCTGCACCTGTTAGTATATATACTCTAGCATCATGGCATTAAAATACATGCGTACATACACTTAGCAACAGGTTGTACTTGTACTTAAAACACAACTTCTTCTACAACTTAATGCTCTTTACAAACTGGTATGATTTGCTGCAACATATTTACTCAAACGTTAAGTAAATTACCCTGAAAAACCTTCCCAGAACTGTAATTTAACCCTCAGGTGAATGAGAGTGAGAGGTTCGCTGCATAATGTATAGGCAAAATTGAATTACTGAATCTGCTTCTTCACATACCTCTGGTTTGCTCCCACCATTAAAGATCTGAAATGTCAATTTATTTAACACATGCTCTAACAACTATGATATCAAAGTAAGCCTTGAATTACTGGAATATGGACACAGCTCGTGGGTTTGATCTTATTATGAGCGAAATAAAGGAAAAGAGCTGTATTTGTCTTTTCTTTGCCGATACGGTGGATAAGGAAGATTAAAGACGTCTTGTCCTGACAACTCGAGAGAACAATCTGACAAGACTTAACAAAACCCATCACAAAAAGGAGAACTTCAAACAGAATCAAAACCTGCAGACGATGAAGGAGCGATGCAAACACACCACCTCAGGCTCTGTCTCTCTGTCTGCATGCCTGTCTGTCTGCCTCCATACCTGACTGTCTGTCAATCTGTCTACCTTTCACTCTGCCGGTGTTACAAAGTGGCATCTATCCTGCATCGGCAGCAACTGCAGCCAATTCTTCCTCTCATGTTGCAAATTAGAGATCAGCTGTCATGTTGGCATTAAAAAGCTGTATCTCGTTCCGCTGCTCCATATTACCCAGCAAGCACCACAATTCCCATATCTCAACTGTTTACTACACAAAAAGTAAAAAAGATCTTTAAATAGCACTTTGACATCAAGTCAGATGTAAAGACTGTAAGGTTTGATTAGTATCGGTGTATGTGTGCATGTGTCTGCGCACGGGTGTCTTTGTGTATGTGTAACTGACAGTTAGCTGGCGGACAAGCTGTCACAGCTCTCTGCTCTTCCATTTCCTATCGACTGATTATTATAGAGCTGTTATCTCTTTGTCCCTTTCTCTCTCTCGCTGACCGCCACACACACACACACACACACACACACACACACACACACACACACACACACACACACACACACACACACACACATAATTGTGGATGTGATCGTGTCTGCTGTGTACATCACACTCCAAGCCCTGTCATCACAACCACTTTAATTAGAATTTTGGTGAAGTGTGTGTGTGTGTGTGTGTGTGTGTGTGTGTGTGTGTGTGTGTGTGTGTGTGTGTGTGTGTGTGTGTGTGTGTGTGTGTGTGTGTGTGTGTGTGTGTGTGTGTGTGTGTGTTCGTGCTGTGATTTTCTATACAGCCTAATCAAACTTGCAGTAATCAAGTCAATTGTTGAGAGAGGAGATGCAAACTTCACTTTTATCTTATAGTGACATCTAATCACAATGGTCACATTTCATTTTTTTATGTTTTACACAGAGCCCACATTTGTTTTTTACAGCCTACTGCAGTGCAAACAGATTTTATTCTCCTGAATCCATTAGACCAAACACATTTATGGTGCATTCATATTTTAAAGGCAAACTCTGAAGTTTAATCACACACAAAATATGCAAATTGTTTAACATACTAAGTAGTGTGTAGTTGTAGTAGTTGTAATAGTCAAATTTGCTTGCTTAAGGGAGCTTTTTCATAGTGGTATGTTGGAAAAGCTAACGAGCAAGTCAGTAGTTGAATTCGTAAGTAATACTGTCACTGCTCGCTAACTGGTACACCTGAATCAAACTTACCCATAATTCAGTTTATAAGATGCAGCTGTGTTCACTTTGCCTGACTGTGTGTAAAAGTGTGTAGAAAAGCAAAAGTGTGTGAGTTTATTGAGCAAGAAATGTTCTCAGAACTTTCTGGAACTATTTTGGTTTTTGAACAACCTTGAATATGACTGACTCTCTTGACAGTTTACCACCTACTGATCTGCCTAACGTGAGTACACCTTGTGTCCTGTAGTTTAGGCAACACACTTGCTAAACAAGCAACAGTTAAAGGACTTAAACCTGAGTTTTAAATTTGCAACAAGAAGAATATTGTCAATGAAATAATGCAGCTAGCTAGGTGGCTATAAAGCTACAGTATCAAATGCTGGCTAAATGCCCAGTCACTAGTAAGTTGCACAGACAAATATGTGGTTCTATAACTTTGGTGACATAGGGAGGACTCACTGGGCCAGTAACTGCTAGCCCAGGAGAGGTTTCTGCCTGTTAAAAGGAAGATTTTCCTCGCCACTGTCGCACCAAATGCTTGCTCTTTGTGGAAATTGTTGGGTCTCTGTAAGTCATAGAGTGTGGTCTAGACCTACTCTACCTGTAAAGTGTCCCGATTTAACTTCTGTTAATGATTAACACTATGAATAAAATTGAATTGAATTCTCTTGAGGTAATGTATCTCATTTCTTTGCTTGCCCTTTTAAGACACCTAACAGATTTCCCTGCCTTGTTCCATCTCCAGCATCAGCAGCTAGAGCACACGGCTTGTGTTTTGCGCTATGTGTCTGTAATTCCCACCGACAACTGTGTGAATGGATGACAATAGCAGAGAGGAGTGCGCCATATGTCCAAGCCTCCGGCAGCGCGGAGAATGGCAAGGCACACAAAGACGAACAGAGAAGGGGGGGCGACGGCGACGGCGACGAATGGAGAGGGGTTGAGATGGAAGAAAGGGGAGGAACAAGCAAGAGGGATGATGGGTGGGGGAAGAGAAATCAGAAATCGAGGAAAATAGGGAGAAAAATAGGAGGAGAGAAAGCAGTAGGGAGAATTATGAGGTTGAAGGGGGAACAAGAGGCCTGGAGAGGTGGGAGAAATGGGGTTAAAAGAAAACACAGAGAGAAGGGGAAAGGGGCTGTTGGAATTAAAGACAGAAGTTAAGGGCAGAGGAGAGAGAGAGAGTGAGGAGGAAAAAGAAAGATAGAAGAAGAAGCGTTGGAATAAGGAGACATGTTAGTTTTTTTCTTTTCATCTGCATATAAATATCAAGGAAGGAATTGGAGAAGTGGTTGACTGTTGAAGCAAATAGGCTTCCTGACTTGACTGAATTGAGAGAGTGCTGTTAGTAGTGCAGCCATGATACTGTAAGACTCCAACAACACTGAACATGTTGACTTGTAAACATTACTGCTTCCATGCCTCTCAGAGTAAAACCTGTTTTATTACAGTTTGAAAGAAGTTATCACAGATTTACACATGCTTTTGTTATGTATCATTTATGTATTGCAAATAATGTGGTCTTGTGGCCTGGTTTGCCACGGATCCCGGCCGGGCACAGCCCGAAAAAGTTACGTGGCACCTATCTCTCCATCCCATGGGCCCACCACCTGTGGGAGGAACCGCTGGGGTCGGGTGCACTGCCACATGGGTGGCGGTGAAGGTCAGGGGCCTCGACGGACCAGACCCGGGCAGCAGAGGCTGGCTCTGGGGACGTGGAATGTCACCTCACTGTGGGGGAAGGAGCCGGAACTTGTGCGGGAGGTGGAACGCTACCAGTTGGATCTGGTGGGGCTTACCTCTATGCACAGTCTTGGTTCTGGAACCATACTCCTGGAGAGAGGTTGGACTCTTTTCCTCTCTGGAGTTGCCCATGGTGTGAGGTGCCAGGCGGGTGTGGGGATACTCACAAGTCCCCGGCTGAGCGCCGCTACGTTGGAGTTTACCCCGATGGACAAGAGGGTCGCCTCCACTGTTGTTTGTGCATATGCACCAAACAGGAGTTCAGAGTATTCGGCCTTCGTGGAGACCTTGAATGGAGTCCTGTATGGGGCTTCGGTGGGGGACTCCATAGTTCTGCTGGGGGACTTCAACTCACAGCGGGGAGCTGTGGTCTTAGGGTCTTAGGTGCATCAAGGGGCGGTAACCCACGAACACTGTGGTGGACACCGGTGTTCAGGGAAGCCGTCCGACTGAAGAAGGAGTCTTTCCGGGATATTTTATCCCAGAAGACTCCGGAGGCAGTTGCAAGGTACCGAGGGGCCCGAAGGGCTGCAGCCTCAGCCGTGAAAGAGGCAAAGCAGCGGGTGTGGGAGAAGTTCGGAGAAGACATGGAGAAGGACTTTCGGTCGGCACCAAGGTGCTTCTGGAAAACCATTCGCCACCTCAGGAGGGGGAAGCGGGGAAACATCCAAGCTGTGTACAGTAAGGATGGGACATTGTTGACCTCAACTGAGGAGGTAATAAGGCGGTGGAAGGAGCACTTTGAGGAACTCCTACATCCAGCTGATGCGCCCTCTTTGTTAAAGGCAGAGCTGGAGGATGATGGGGGATTGTCATCCATTTCCCTGGTGGAAGTCACTGAGGTAGTCAAACAACTCCACAGTGGCAAGGCCCCAGGGATTGATGAGATCCATCCGGAAATGCTGAAAGCTCTGGATGTTAGATCTGGAGAAGGCATATGACCGGGTCCCCCGGGAGATACTGTGGGAGGTGCTGCGGGAGTATGGGGTGAGGGGGTCCCTTCTCAGGGCCATCCGATCTCTGTATGACCAAAGCAAGAGCTGTGTCCGGGTTCTCGGCAGTAAGTCGGACACATTCCAGGTGAGGGTTGGCCTCCGCCAGGGCTGCGCTTTGTCGACAATCCTATTCGTAGTATTTATGGAAAGGATATCGAGGCGTAGTCGTGGTGAGGAGGGGTTGCAGTTCGGTGGGCTGGGGATCTCATCGCTGCTCTTTGCAGATGATATGATCCTGATGGCATCATCGGCCTGTCACCTTCAGCACTCACTGGATCGGTTTGCAGCCGAGTGTGAAGCGGCTGGGATGAGGATCAGCACCTCTAAATCTGAGGCCATGGTTCTCAGCAGGAAACCGATGGAGTGCCTTCTCTAGGTAGGGAATGAGTCCTTACCCCAAGTGAAGGAGTTTAAGTACCTTGGGGTCTTGTTCGCGAGTGAGGGGACAATGGAGCGGGAGATTGGTTGGAGAATCGGCGCAGCACCGTTGTGACGAAAAGAGAGCTGTGCCAGAAGGCAAAGCTCTCGATCTACCGGTCAGTTTTCATTCCTACCCTCACCTATGGTCATGAAGGCTGGGTCATGACTGAAAGAACGAGATCCAGGGTACAAGCGGCCGAAATGGGTTTCCTCAGGAGGGTGGCTGGCGTCTCCCTTAGAGATAGGGTGAGAAGCTCAGTCATCTGTGAGGAGCTCGGAGTAGAGCCGCTGCTCCTTCACGTCGAAAGGAGCCAGTTGAGGTGGTTTGGGCATCTGGTAAGGATGCCCCCTGGGCGCCTCCCTAGGGAGGTGTTCCAGGCACGTCCAGCTGGGAGGAGGCCTCGGGGAAGACCCAGGACTAGGTGGAGGGATTACATCTCCAACCTGGCCTGGGAACGCCTCGGGATCCCCCAGTCAGAGCTGGTTATGTGGCTCGGGAAAGGGAAGTTTGGGGTCCTCTGCTGGAGCTGCTCCCCCCGCGACCCGACACCGGATAAGCGGACGACGATGGATGGATGATGGTCTTAATTGTCATTCATTTATATTATTTTTATGAATTGTCACATTAGAAGGATATCTACTGAGGGGTGGGGGGCAGTTTGAACACTATACATGTTTTTTTATAATCAGCTATATGCATTATGTGTCTGTAACTGCACATTGGCTTCCATGTGTGTGTCAAGAATTGCTTTGAGCAGAGTTTAGTTTCTGATGGACTTCTTCTGAACATTTTTGTCAGTTTATTATGGCATCACACAGTATCAACCCAGTCAGAAATCAATTTACATTACAAAAAGGTTAAACAACTCAGAATTCACAGCTATCTTGATATTTTAATTCAAGTGCTTATAAGATGGGCCCCATTCTGAATAATTTTGGATTACAGTTTTGGTGGTGTCACTCTGAAATGGCTTCTGATCAGAAGTACATCTCATCTCAGTTGCCAGAGCTCCGCTTGTAGTGTTCATGGAATCTCAACTTTTCTCTCTTCGTCCCATCTCCTTTCATGTCTCTCCTTTCATCTTCCCATCTCCTCCTCTTTCAACTTCCTGTGTTACTCTTGTCCTGCTGCATCCAATCGCACACAAACTCACATGTCCACATACACTCTGCTTTATCGCTTCACATACAGCTCCAAATTATGGAGTTAAGCGATCCATTAACAGGAAGAAGAAAGGGAGCCAACAAGTCAAATATCAGATAGGACAGCTTGAGAGAAGTGGAGAGGACAAAAGAGGAGGGGAGGAGAAGAGGGGAGGAGGGGACATCTTATTGAAATGGAAATGGAACAGGCCAAATAAAACATTTCACTGGGAGCTTGTTTGCATCTCCAGCTTAGCTCACACAGATTATATATACAGCACATTATGGAGTAATGAATATGTATAAATTGAACTCCTCAATTATCACGCCACCACTGGGTCTCAATTAATACTGTATACTTCTCAATCATAATCTAAATTAATATATTTCTTGCTCATGATGTGAAAGCATTCCCACACCGACCTCGTTTATTCATTTAACAATATCCTACTACAGTATACTGTCGGCTTGTGAATTACAATGTAAACAATAGACATACTACTTTTAAAGACAGATGTATGTGAGGCAAAAGTGACATGGAAGCAGTCATAAGTATTAAATACATATACATTTGCTTTAGTTGTAATATGTAAATGTACCTTTTATTATTATTATTTATTTATTATTCACGTTTTTTAAAGTAAATAATACTAGGCAGCAGGTTAACTAGGCACAAGGATTTTGGTAATTTTGCTAACAAGGGGGATTTCATCCTCCCTCAAATCGTCTTCACTAGGTACCGCAATTACATCACTGGTGCTGGAACCAGCTAGGGTCAGTTGGTGTCCTGCCCACTTGTAGGGATTGATCTCAGTGCATTGGTGGAGCATACAGTACATCCTGCCTCATTTAGCTTGCTTGGATTCCACTAGCCTCCGCTCCACTGTGTGTTTTTACATAGAGGGTGCCTTTAGTCTTCCTGAAAAGCTGAGCGATGCACTAGCAGGATGGGAAACGCTCCTGTTGCCCACCTCACCTTAGGCTTTAGTACAGGCACTGCAGGGCAATTAGTCTCAGAGGACCTAATTTACTGCCAGGAAAGGAATTGTGTTACTGCACTTTGAGAAAAGAAAGAAATGTTGACAAATGTATAAACTATATAAGCAATGTACTCAGCAACACACTGGCTGTCTTTTTCCTCCCTTTCTCCCATGTGTTCTTTGTGTGTGGGGTCACCAGCACCCCCTCTGAAATCATGAGTTTTATGACTCCAAACATGAGCCTAAAGCTTTATGCGAGGTTGGAATATGCACAAAAGCAGTCAGAAATGCTCATGAACTCCTCTCGCCCAGCAGATTCTGCCAGAAGCTAAGCCTTTGAATCAGATGGTCATCCTGCCTTCACTGCAATAGAAAAGGGCCCCTTTGGACTTGGGGTGAGTCAGTGTATAACACAGTCGTAGATAACACAGTTGGGTATCCTCCTTTTGTTGATGACATCCAGGTCAACTGGATTTGATACTCTACATTTTCTGTAGGTGTGAGGATGTCTGTCTGTTTGTGCGCGAGCCCTGTGATAAACAGTCCAGGGGGTTCCGTGCCTTTCACCAATGTGTGCTGAAACAGGTTCCAGCCCCTGCAACTCTGCACAGATACTGTAATGCATGCATGCATGAATACATATGGGACAGCATTTGTTATCCATGGGACAGCCACTGTCCTACAATTGGAACATTCATCCCCACACCTTATATGATCGCTTGCTTGGTTCACTGTGCTCTGTGGTATTCTGTTTTGGATGATAAACCTCACCCCAAGCCCATTTTTATGCATTTCCAACCTTAACCCTGAAGCAACAGCTGCTTGGAAAGGTAAATATGCAAGGTCATAGCTGCATAAGATCTTGTTTTATCTTTTTTCTAACAGTGCACTAAGTAAATAAATTGGTTCTTGACTGGTAAATGTTATAAGGAGTGAGATGCTGGGGTATAAAACAAATGCTGCATGTATATAGCGTATGAATCTCCCTATGTGCAATGTGCACATGGCTCTTGAAAACACTTTGTCTACAGTACTGTACTGTATATATATTATATAGCATGCAGTGCCTATAGAGTTGGTTTAGGTCCTGGTCCTAACAAGCTGTGCAGTAAAGACACCGGTTTGAACTGTAGCAGTGTTATTAAAACGGATGGTTGCATTCGTTCACAACTCTTATTTGGGACTGCTTGTGAGGAAAAGCTGAACATTGCTTGAATAAACATGTAGTGGGAATGTATGCTTATGCTATAGCATGTAATCTGAGTAAGTCTTAGAGAAAATAATGCAGCCATGAGTTTCTGGTAGTGCTGAGACCTCTGCTCTCTGTCTCCCACTTTGACAGCCTCTTAGATGAATGCTTTCTGCTTTCTGGAGCTGACTTTGTTGTTTTCCCAGGCAGCCATGTGCAACTAGGCTAATGAGTACATTTAGCTGGAAAATGCTGAGGTAACACTTTCATCACACTGTGTGCGTATGGATGTGTGCGCACGCAGCCATGGATTGTGTGTGTGTGTGTGTGTGTGTGTGTGTGTGTGTGTGTGTGTGTGTGTGTGTGTGTGTTTGTATCATCTCTTTATTAAGGTCATAGTCAGAGATTGAAGTTTGAGCTGAAAAAAACTAATTAGATGCTCATCCTGCTCCTTGCATCACACCTTTTGAGTCACAACAACCATCTCTCCCTGTGTGCATTCCTCTGTCTCCAACTCACCTCACTCCTTTCTCTCTCTGTCTGTCTAAACTTACCTATAGCCTATCGCTTTCTGGCTGCCTCCCACTTTATTCCCCTTCTAATACTGCCCCTCCCTGCCACCCTTCTTTCCTCTTTTCATGTTTCATTTCATTTACCTTTCTTTTCATTTCACACAATTCTCGCCTTTGTCTCACTACACTGTGAGAAATCTAAACAGAGTAAGATGTGGGCAGATGATGTGGACATACTCCAGCTGTTTTGAGGGACTGACGCTGTTGCTGTTGTCTGACAATCTGTTCATAGTTCCTTATAGTTTCAGGTTCAGGTTACTTTATTTGCACCCGTAAGTAAATTTGTTGCGCAGTAATAAAGTGCAGGGCATCCATGACACACCGTTTCAGACACCACAGACAACATATAATGGGACAATAAATAACAATACAATGAGACAATAAATAAAACAGTTAAAGTGCTCCAGTGCTAATCAAGATGCTTGAATGTCTAATAAATACCAATGAAAACACTAAAAACTGACCACCATAAAATCTAAAAACCAATGAATGAATAAATAACATAGCCAATAGGCCTACACAAATACAGCCTGTGCAAATTGTGCAATTTTTCTTACAGCTTGTTCATCAGTGTGATTGCAGCTGGAACTGAGGGTGTGACACTCAAGAATGAGATTTAATTCTCTCTATCGCCTTCAAGTCTCACTCATATTTTTGGAGCTGGTATCTGCAGTGGCTTGAGAGCAGCAGGTTTTGCTCCTCAGCTTAAAGAAAAAAAAAGAAACTTTACTTGAGGCAGTGACTTTGGCCTTCGTGAGCTTTCCTCTGCCCCCCTGAGTGAGTCATGGGGATGAATTTGCAGATAGTCAGTGCAAAATATAGCTGCAGTTGTCCAATTCAGTTTCCAAGTCTGAGTAACAGATGCATAAAAGAAGTGATAGAAAACTTGCTTTTTGAGAGTTGTTACAGTAGTGTGGTTGAGCATTTTGCCTATAATGAGGGAGAAAAGCCCTCAACTGAAACATGACTTCTTATTCTTATTAAACTCGAAGGACAAATTTGTGTGAGTGAGTTTGTTTCAGTTATTCACTGAGTGCTGCTGCAGTAAAATGGAGAAAGAGAGAGTTGCTTGTTTGTGCAATTTGGGTTGTTAGTCTAATTGTTTAGATTTCTAATCTAGCATTAGTGAGGCCAGTTCTTCACTTTTACTTGTCCTGGTCGGTCTGCTTCTGTGCTCTGCTGATGCTTGAACAGTACTGAACAGATGCTCCTCTGAGCATCTGTTCAGTACTTCAGGAATAATGTTTCTCCCCATCACTCTGCACTTTTTTTATCACAATTTATGAGGTACAGAAATCCTAGCAGGGGCGATATATGCTTTTGACTTGTTATTGTTCATAATTATACCCGATTTTATCACAAAGAAGAAATGAAATGTCACAGAGTGTTAATCAAACAAGGAATTGATACAAAAACAAGTTGTAAACAGTAAGTATGAAGGATTATCTGAACTGTGGTGTTCACTCAGCTTCAGAGTGTATATTAGTTCCACACTTGTTCATGGTTATTTATGGTTTACAGATGTCAGGGAAATGTAGATAAACTGTTTTGCGAATAGTAGCATCTCTCCCTCACACTTAATTACCTCCAACAGGGGTCAGTGCATTTGCAAATGTATGGGAGCACAAATGAGAGTAACTTTACTGCATTGACATCTATAACACAAAAGATGTTCTAACAAGTCTGTGGAGGTAACGTTCACATTATTCCAGTCAGGAATACAGAGCGGAGGTTCTCTCTGCACAAGGATACAGGTGTTTTGAAGACATGTCAGGTAAAGATACAGAGCATGTTGTCTCATGCACACACACACACACACACACACACACACACACACACACACACACACACACACACACACACACACACACACACACACAGATGCACACACAAACACAAACGTTCATTAAGGCACGTATTCCTAATTCTCGTTCATCATTATTGCAGTTTCCAGATGAACGCTGTAGAGCATCCAAATGCCAGGCTCCGCTCGGAGTACATGTTTGTTGTTGTTTTTATTTATTTATTTTTGTCTTGTTGTCAGTTGTTGTAGTGCAGAGTTATTTACCCCCAGCTGAAGAACGGAGGCGTATGCAATGGCTGTTATCACTGCTAATTCGACAATACTATGCACTATGTAGATTTGTCCTTTTTCACATCCTTTAATTTGTCTTTTTTCAAACCCTTGACACACATAGTTTTTCATTCTCCCTACAACAGTTCATTCTATTTCTGTTTCATTATCAGGGGCATTTGGGGTGAAAAGCTTGTTTCTAGTTTATTTGGTATGAAGAGAGCTGCTGTAAGACGGCCAGAAAAGACATTAATCAGTGTAACCGTGCAAGGATTCCCACATCCACTGTAAGATCGGTTTTATGTTGATAGTTTGTCAGCCATTCCCCATCTATTTTCTGTACTGCTCCTCTTTCTGCTCATTTCCACCCCTCTAATCATATACTTGTATCTCTCTTGTGTGCATTTGATGAGAAGGGAGGGGCGGCTATACTAATAACACCATTAATCATTGAGAATAATTCGCAGAAAAATTAGCCAGCCTTGTTGGATTTGACAGCCACCATATTGGATCTATATGCTGTAATATAATATATGGTCAGATAAGCTTTGAGTGTGACCCATGCGGTGTTTTGCAGGATTCTACACGTGAGAGTCTTTGCCCAAATTTACTGTAACTTTCATCCAAACTATGCATTTGTGGGTGCTTTTCAATTACATTATCCTCTTTTTAGGACAACAATTGACCAAAGCCTTGTCCCAGGAGAAAGGAAGTCACAGTTTTACTGTGCATCTTATCACCAAAGTGTTCAGATCTTATACATACAGTACTCTTTATATATTTGCTTCCATAAACCTTAACTCTTCTCAGTCATGTAACTGTCATAGCTGCCAGTTCCATCCTTATGAAACAAAGCATTTGGTCACTATAGAGCTGATGCAGCAATTTCAACAGCGGCTTATAAAATCAAAGTCGTTCTTCCGTTAAAGTCAACTCTAATCAATCCTGTAGTCTATAAGTATTGGTCCTCGTAGGGTCTTTGACCATAGGAGCCTTTATGTGTATTATATAGAACGTAAAGGCAGCCCAAGATGTAGAAAAACCAGGCCCGGATTGGCTAATCGGGAGCACCGGGAGAATTCCTGGTGGGCCGGTCTGGTTTTTTTGGTTCTGAGGGCATTGACATCGCATAGAAATTATCGTTGAATATCATAGATGCTGTCCATAGGCTGCCTGCACTCGCAGTCCACTCTTTGTATTTACAGTATTTATTTTTTCTTGCAGCCCACTGTTCTCTACATTCATGCAGCCCACTCACAGAGTGCAGCCTGGTTAATGATGACGTATTTATGTTTTGAGTCCTCCGACGGCAACACCTTGCTTAAAAAACTAACAAACCGTCCGTGTACACTTCAGTCACTGGTGCTTGTTGGAGGATGCCACCGAGAGCAAAAATAAGCTGTTTTAAATGGGTAATAGAAAGCGCAAAACAGCACTGAAAAAGTGACAATTTAAAAAGGAGAGCTCTAGAAAGTGACGCGTTCAATTAACTTCTCTTTTTTTTAGTGAAACGCCAAATGAAGACAATGAGACGGGAAGCTAAGCTAGTTAGGAGAAGTGCGGGATGCTAGTGGTCTTGCAAAACAATACAACGTTGCCTGCAATCCAGCGTTTATGTTTATGAATCAAACTTTTTCTTGTAGATCCGCAGCAGCAGCCACTAGTCCAGTTTGCTGCTAACAGTGACTATGAAGAGCCGGTAATGTTACCAAGCACCAGCTATATGAGCCCATGACTCCAGCGTTGCTCATTGACTGAATATTATAAGAATTAATAAGAGTGTGGTGTAGACCTGCTCTATATGCAAAATGCCACGGGATAATTAATGATGCCAGATGATACGGCACTACCATAATGGAACTGATTTGACTTGATCAGAAAGCTTTGTAAAAAGAAGTAGAAAGGAGCTGAGAATTATGACAATTTATAAAATGTGATTTAGTGTCAGAAGCAGAGCTAGTAGTGTGCATTAGGGATAGCTGCTGTCAGTGTGGAAGGCACATCTACTGTAAGCTGTATCACAGTGTGTGAACAAGCAAACATGATCAGATTAGTTACAATATAATCACTTTTTTATGCCCAAATATTACTTGTGACCCATTATGCCTTTATCCTCAAAATTATGATAGTAAATATACAAAGCCCACGACTGAAAGGGAAGAGAAAGTTATATGAAATATTATTCAAAGGAAAAAATTGATTATAGTGTCATTAGAAAGTGCAGTACAAGGTATCTTGTTCTTTATTTAATTTCAAGTTTTGGATATCTGTGATTACTTATTTGCAGAGAAAATAGATTCTGATATTGTTGAACATCATTGGGTTGTTGTTAAGATGTTAACTTTCTAATAAATCTACAATGTGAAGCAACACTTGGAAAGGGTGATATTTTACAAAAATACACAGAATTACTGGAATTACAAGGCTTTCAGTTACAAGGGCGCTATTGCAGACTTATACTAAGGTTGACATTTTTACATTTTACAGTTTTTCGTGAAGTAAAGTGGGCCGGTCTGAGGCATGAAACTCCAGGGCTGAAAATGAGTCCTACTCTGGCCCTGAGAAAGACATATTCTTGGTAGGTTCATTTTTTTTTTTTTTTTAGCTTGTTATCATAAGCCTAACAATGTTTATCCAGTCTATCCTAGTCCTCAATCTTAACTCTTGAATGAAACATAATGTGGTGTTTCTTTAGACTTACAAATTGTGGCTAACATATATAGAAGTGTTACAGCATAAATCAAAGTTAAATCATTAAGGCCCTCCCGCCCGTACACACACACACACACACACACACACACACACACACACACACACACACACACACACACTCACACTCACCCCGATGAGGGTTTGTATTGGCAAATTTGCATAGCAGAGCCCGCCCACTGCAACCCTCAGAGGCAGTGGAGCAGATGCTCCTCATGTACATCAAATGTGTGTAACTACCGAAAATTATGTTATTCAAACATTTAAACCATGGTGGAGCTCTAAAACCTCATGGGTGATATGAGATGGGGGGGGAACGTTTCTTATAAACTTTTTTTTTGCTGCTTTAAACTTAGTGTCAAGCCACATATTGTTTCAGAGGGCTTTTTTTCTGGTCGGTACCCACATGAGCACCATTTTAATGAGCTTGGTTCCCAGATGGAAATGTTTCAAAAAACCCTGTGTAGGGGATTAATAACTTTAGAGGAGGGAGCTGTAATAATAAGAATGGAATTATTCTGGTGTGTGTGTGTGTGTGTGTGTGTGTGTGTGTGTGTGTGTGTGTGTGTGTGTGTGTGTGTGTGTGTGTGTGTGTGTGTGTGTGTGTGTGTGTGTGTGTGTGTGTGTGTGTGTGTGTGTGCGTGCGCGCGCGCTTTGTATTCAGCTATGTCTGTGTCTTCCTGTGTATGTGTGTGTCAGTTTGTGATTGTCTGCTACGTACCACCCATAACATTGTTGCTATGGAAAGGGCAATGTCACGCATGTTCACAGGCGTGTACACACACAAACACACACACACACACACACACACAGTGCAGTAATGTTACACATGAAGAGTGTCAGTAATGGGATTCTGGTCAGGCCACTGTGTGACCATGCTGTACTGAGCTAAGGTCATTGATACCATATCAGGAGCTGAGAGAGAAAGAGACAGAGAATTCGAGGTTAGAGAAGAAAACAAAGGAACTGGCGAGAAAACGGCTGTGAACTAGGGAAGGATGGGGGAAATGAAAAAGAGAAAGAATGGGTTGTTTTGAACAAATGATCATTTAGCTGTTAGTTGGTTTTCTGGTGCGATCTAGTTTCCAAGCGTAAAGCACTGCAGCCCTCAGGTGTCATCCATTACACACATTTTCTTTTTTCTTCTTTTCTGTCTGTTTTATCCTCTCTACTTTTTTCTGATATTTTCAACTTCTCTCCTTTCCTGACTCTCCTCTCCCTCCACTTCCTTTCCTCCCACTCACACTCATTGGCACCTTTCTAGGGATGCACTGAATGTGAAATTCTGGACCGATAACGATACCAAAGTATTGTTGTTGTTTACCCTTACATGACAGGGAAATGATACCCTGGAAATTCAGAGTTCTCACGAGAACACAATTGGAATTTGCTCAGCAAGTCACTCTGGCATTCAGTAATGATGCTCATTAACTATGACCTTGTAGCCGAGCTGCACCAATCACATCGGTGTATCTGAGATAGGTGGGCCAGAGTCGAGCTTAACAGATGACGACAGTTTAATCTACCAGTTAGGTCCGCTGGTAGCTAAGCGTATGGGGCTCTGGATACGTCACCCCATGAATTGTTGTGATTGGTTGTAGTGTTATCCAATTGCGTGCAGTGAGATTTTCAAATGCATGCACACCCCTTGAGTTGGGCCATTTTCATTACTCAATGCCAGACCCTTAACCTTTTGGATTTGGGTCTGGATTTCTAGGCTAGGGAAATGAAGAAATCTTCATTATAAAAATAATGTTTTCAACTCATTCATCCCTTTATTACACTATCTTTGAATGAGCACAAATTCAAAAACATGCGCACGGCACTCACACACTCACACACTTTGACCTTTTACGTCATACGACATGCCATACCAATGTTCTGCCTGTCAGGCAGTTTGCAGACAAGCACTGCTTTCTACCCCGGTGAGACTCTTTTCACTGTATGTGTATGTGACTGTGCACACACACTGTACAAGTGGTCATTTGATTCATGTTTACATTTGTGTCTATGACTGTGGATGTAGAGGCGTGTGTGAGACAGAAATGCAGCATATTTTATAAGTAGCCGTTTGCTTCCTGTGCCTGTATACCCGTGTGTGTGTGTGTGTGTGTGTGTGTGTGTGTGTGTGTGTGTGTGTGTGTGTGTGTGTGTGTGTGTGTGTGTGTGTGTGTGTGTGTGTGTGTGTGTGCGCGCGTGTGTGTGTGTGCGCGTGTGTGTGTTTCCCTGTTGTGACAGTGTTGAAATCCAAGCTGACATCCCCTTCTCCCTGCAACAGCATATGCCCCTCAGCAAGACCACTGGGAGACTACAGAGAGAGAGAGAGAGAGGGAGAGAGGGAGGTGGAGAAGGAGAGGGAGTGAGAGGGGGAGGGAAAAAATAGAGAGTTGGAGGGGGGGAGGGTTCAATGGGTAATAGGTGGAAGAGGATGGAAAGAGAGATGTGATAGAAGGAAAGAGAGGAGAGAAAAAGCCAAAGAGGGAGAGAGGAACAGGAAGAGAGCCACAGACTGAGACCAAGACAGAGGGAGAGAAAGCACCCCCACTGCGTCCCTTTTCAGTCCTGCTAGCGTTGGCATGTGTTAAATGTAAAGTTGCTGGCTGACTCACCATGCTACCAGCTCATAGTCAGCACTCTCTACTGCTCTTGTCTGACAGAGACAGAGGGAGAGAGAAAGGCTAGCAGCTTAGATTCAACACTGTCTAGTTCAACGACGGAGGGAGAGAAAACAGAGAGAAGGGCCACCAGTAAATTACCAAAACTGTCTTCCTCCCGTTCCTGCTTCTCAAACACTTTTTAAATGCATAATGAGCACCAGAGCTGTTCAGTAGATAAACAGTTAATCATTGCTCTCCAGAATGACCCATATGAGCATTTCCTGATGCATGTGTAGGTACAATATTGTCTGTCGGTGCCTTCTAAAAATGTTGAGAACTGTTTCTGCTAAAATCTTACCTGATATAACAAGTTAGTTTTTGATCTCACGCCCTCTTGACTTTAGTTGTTTGTTTGCTTTCCTAACTTCCGTTTCTCTTCTGGTGCACTGAGCTGAAATGCCAATCAGTGTCTAGTCCATCATTGGTTTTGAATTCACTCTTATCGTTACTGTATTTCTTTTAAAAAGACCTGCCCTAAGCCTTGTGCCCTTTTCATTTTCTGATTCACAATAACAGTAAAGACTTCAGAGGCCATCCTTTATTGGAAGTGTGTTTAGCTTGCTGCAAAGCTGTGCACCGAAGGCAGAGGAGTTTATATACTGTAGGCCTGGTTTTCTGCTCAGCTGAACATAACAAGCAACGGACTAAACTTACAGTATAATATCCCAAGACTGAACTGAAGATAAAAGCAGCGCATTAACGTCATCATCAAAGTTTGAGAGGTGATGCATTATTTCAGCTTATGAAGAAACTATACATAGTCAGCAACTACAAATCTTTGATTTGAACTTAACAATTCAAATCAGCAAAGTTATTCATTTCCACCTCTGTTCTTTACAGTATACAATCAGAAATACCTAGAGTACACAGAGTAACAGCATTTTTGTAGCCAGCGTTTCTTATAAATATGCAGACTTATGACATAGGGTACATGGTGAAGTCAATCAATTTTCTATACAATCTAAATCCTTTTCAGAGTCCCAGGGATATGGTTCATACCAGTGGAGATCATACACTGCAAAAATCTATTTTATTTTGATTGTCGGAAATTGGATAGATTACTATTTTTAGGATCGTGCTTCATCTTATGCTCAGGTGAAATTAATAACTTGTAGAGTAACAAGTCTATTTCTCTGAGTGACTCACATGTCTCTCGGGCATGTTTGGAGGATCATAATAAAAGTCTCCGTGAAAGGAAGAGAATAAAAAGGTAGATGTGGGTGGGGATGTGGGGGTTGGGTTGGTAGACGCTCTGCGTTTTATAAAAATGTGTTTTATATCTTTGGTTCTATTCCCACTGGGCACATGCACACGAAAGATGTACAGTACGCTTTCCTGGTATTTTAAGGCACTTTTGATGAAAGCCGTTTACAATATACAGTTGTATGTCAGGAGAAGTGAAGCACGAGGGGGGATGCCTTATTGAACACTTATATGCAACGGTACATTTCACAGTTTTAACTGTTATTTATCCAACCTCTCTGAGTATGTGTGCACTCTTTTAGCATACAGACCCACAATTAGGAGCTTTATAACACAATGGTCTGTGCCAGCACCTGAACACACTGCCAGCGAGAATTTCTTTGTCCTCGTTGTTCATGTGGCAGATTGTGAAATGTACTCCTATACAATCACAGAATTAGTATAGAATAATGTTTTAATGCAGTGCGGTCAGGGCTTTCTCAGACCGTAATATATGTGTAGGGCTGCAACTAACGATTATTTTCATTGGCTATTAAGCTGTCCATTATTTTCTCAATTAATCAATTAGTTGTTTGGTCCAGAAAATGGTGAAAAAAGGTGATTAGTGTTTCCCAAAGCCCGAGATGGCGGCCTAAAAATGTCTTGTTTTGTTCACAACGCAAAGATTTTCCTGAGTTTCCTGTCATAGAGAAGTGAAGCAACTAGAAATATTCATTTTTATTTCATTAAGATGCTGGACTCAAAGAGGTTTTCATAAAACATGACTCAAACCCATAAATCGATCATCAAAATAGTTGACAACTATTTGATTAATCTTTGCAGCTATATATATATATATATATATATATATATATATATATATATATATATATATAGTGTGTTTTATAGTGTTTTTTTTCAACATGCAAAACCCTTTTAATAAACTGCAGTTTAACGGTGCAGTGAAATGTCATTGGTGGAGGTGAAGAAATGGGGGGTTGACGGAGAGAGAGCTGGTTTACTGTGTACATTATAATATTGTGTGCATATGTGCATGAAGGTGATCCAGTCATATTATAATGTATGCAATGGCCTTGATAGATATAGAATATAAACAGAACCAGATTAGATTTTAATTGGATTTTGAAACATCACACAATATGCATGTAGAGATGAAAGACTATATTACAAAACCATTTTGAAAACTGTATATATGTTAGCTTTTTTACAAGCCAGTCCAATGTCCACTGCGTTGACCTCTGTTTTCTACTCTTTCTACTTCTCCCACCTCCTCCTCTCCTCCATTTGCCTCCTTTTAGTCGTTTCAGCACGTCAAAACACTTTTCACTACAGTACCTGCTGATCAGGAGCCTTGATGACCGTACTGGATGTAAAATGATTTCCCTTGCATTTTTTTTCTCCGACATCAGTAAAATGCCATGATGGTAGTGTAGGCTGTTTTCTAGGAGCAATTGCATAGGCAATAGAAATCACCACACTCTGCATACAGCATTGCTGATGAAGGAACTGTCAATTACTGTAGCAGAACACAATTGTAGTATGATCCGAATACAGACTTTGAAATGGTGGTCTTGTTTGTTTAGAGCACTGTGTTAAAGGTTTGGTTCACCCAAATTACAAAAAAAAAAAAAAAACACATTGCCCCACTTAAGTGGTTTGTAACAATACAGCAGGTTTTATTCCCCAGGTTTTGAAATATCTCCCTCCAAGCTTTCCAGTTCCACGCCGAAACAATGGAGTTGAATGGATTCAACCCTGTCTCCTAAAATTGTGTTTATATACTACTAATTTGTTTTGCCAAATATGTTTTGAGGGAACATAATTGCTGCCTGTATTATATTAACTGGCAATGTTTTTTTCCTCAGTAAAACCCAGTGACACAGGGCTTTGACACCACAGATGTGTATCCCAAGGGCCCCGTGTGGTTGGGTTTAGGCAACGCAAGAACTTACGTTAACATTAGGGGAAGACTGTGTTTTTGGTCCAATTAACACGTCCTGTCTCCTACTCCAATTCACTGTTGACTTTGTCAATATTTACAATATTTCTCTTATTTAACCCAAGTGCTTCTAAACATAACCAAAAAATAATAATGCTTTATTTGCTAAACGTGGATATTTTGTTGCAAAAGTGGGATATTGTAGGGAAAACAACAACAACATGTATTGTGAGTGACCATCATGCGACTATCTTAATTAAAAATGTCCCCTTGTTAGGTTGATAAAAAAAAAAGTTTAGGCATTCAGTTTCTCTTAAAACACTTTTGTTGTTGCAAAAACGTATACATTATGAACATACTGTAATTTTAAAATGCTCAGAATAGGTTTATGTGGTTTAATTTTCAGAAAACACCATATTTTTGTTGTACAATATATATTGTCCATATTGTCCAAAAAGCAAAGCACTTTAGTGAGACAGGATTGATGGATTTGTGCTGCTCACAGCTTTTCAAATGACACTTTCGCTGAAAAAAATGAAAAAATGATCAGTGTCCCAGTCACTTTGGACATTCCAGACGTTGCTGTCAAGAGTTTTCCATTTCTTGGGTAGAAAGTAGTTCCAGTAAAAACTATTTACAGTAAGGTCTGTGTATTATCCAGCATAATGGAGACATTTCAGAAAATATATGTAGCTGTTTGTATTGTTTATCTGGTTTATCATTATTGTTGGGAACCACCCACACAATTCCATTCACCTCTGTTGTTTTGGGGTGAAGGCTTAAATTGTGGAAGATATCACCGAGACAGATATCTCAAGTTAGCAAACATATCCAAACCACTGCATAACTATATAGCGTTGAGGTAAATGAGAAGAAAAAATGTCTTTCCATGTTTCATGCAACAGTTAACATCACAGCTAGCCATTACAATTATCAGTGTGCACACTGAACAGTGTGTGGACACAAAATGTCTCCTTCCCTTCCCACTCTGTTTGACAAAGCTCCTCGTGATCTTCAAACCCCCTTCAACAAAGCTCTGTTCTCGTGAGGCCTGATCCCTCCTAACCCCCTGTCTCACTTTCTCTCCCTCCTGTCTCTCTCTCTTTCACCCTTTAGCAAGCTGTCTCTCTCACACATCTCTCTCCCTTCCTGTCTTTCTCCCTCCTGCTGTCTCCCTCCGCTGCTCTCTCCTCTGCCCTCCCCTCTCTCTTTGTTCCAGGGATCAAACGAGTATCTCTCGTCCATGCTCCGTCACCTGGGAGAACACACACACACACGCACACACATAACCACACACACACACACACACACACACACACATTCACACTCATTCTGGCCTCTCTTTAGTTTGTAGCAGAGCTCATGTTTCTGTTCAGGATTTTAGAGCAGTCATGGTCAAAGAACGAGCTAACCTTTCAACTCACCTATTCCTTTGGATCAAAGAAGCGAGAGAGTGGAAAAGACCAGAAACATAAAGAGCAAAGTGGAACAATGTCAGACAGGACAGATTAAAACAGAAAAGAGTTTTACTGAATTGAACTGAAATGACCATGATAAAGATCAGAGCAAACTCAGACTGAAAAAAGAAAATCAAGTGAATGTTAAAGCCCTTGTGGAATTGCCTTAAGATGCAACTCGTCCAAAAAAACAACTTTTGAATGAATTTTAAAGAACAAGAACCTTAAGTCAATACAAAACAGAAAATATATAAAATATATGTATATATACACATTATTTTTTTTATCAGGAATGTAAAGTGTCTATTAGCCAAACTCACTTTTGCTAATGTGTGCCTTGTTAAGTCAGTGTGCCTTGGTGGAGATTATTGCTCCATTAAACCAACATGTATATTGTGTTTTGGGGTGTGTTTGCTTTGATTGACAAGTTACTAGGCCATGACATACAGTTGTGGTAGTTGTTGCTTGTTGTATTCTATAGAACAAAATCATTTGGTTAAGGCTAGGGAAATATCCTGTTATCAGCCCATTGAATGGTCATTATTTATCGCTACCATTATAATGCTGTTTTAAACGTGGGTAACATTGTGAATTGAAACAAAGCTACTTGATTTGGTTCAGGAAAGGATCATGGTTTGGGTTAAAATAAATATGTTTTTGTTATGTAACTTAAGTACGCAAGTTAAATACGTTACGTATGTGACGCAAGTATCTCACGACTGCCTAGCGTGGTTCAGTAACTACTTTTCTGACAGGGTCCAGTGTGTTAAATCTGAAAGGGCCTGTTGTCAAGACCTATCAACGTCTCTATGGGGGTGTCACAAGGCTTGATTCTCGGGTCGACTCTTTTTTCCCTCTACATCAATGACGTGGCTCTTGCCGTCGGGCACTCAAAAATCCACCTCTATGCAGACGACACTATCCTGTACACATCCGGCCCCTCATTGGATAATGTACTATCTAACCTCCAGGAAAGCTTCAACACCATCCGCACTCCATCCGAAACCTCCAATTACTTCTAAACTCTGGCAAAACCAAATTCATGCTTTTTAATCGATCACTGCCCACCCCTGCCCATCCGATTAGGATTACACTAATTGGGCTTGAATTAGAAATGTTACTGCGTACAAATACCTAGGTGTCTGGCTAGACAGTTCCCTCACCTTCCAGCAACACATGAAACACCTTCAATCTTAAGTTAAGTCTAGGATTGTTTTTTTTATTTTTTATTCCACAACAGGGCCACCTTTACTCACACTGCCAAACTCCCTTTGGTGAAAATGACAAACTTACCAATTCTCGATTTCAGTGATGTTATCTACAGAACTGCCTCTACCTCTCTCCTGAAAAGACTGGATGTTGTCTATCACAGTGCCATACGTTTTGTGACCAGAGCTCCTTATAACACCCACCACTGCGACCTCTATGCATTAGTTGGCTGGCTCCCCAAAAGTGCACACCTCCTTCCAGTTCTCAGCTGCAATGACTGGAATGAGCTACAAAAAAACTTGAAACTCAAAACCCTTATTCCACTAACTACCTTCAAAACACGCATAACCAATTTCCTGTCCAATTATTGCACGTGCTAACTGTTCTCCATCATTTATGCATTGTCTTCACACTCCCTATCCCTCTGTCTCTGTCATGCTCCTTTGCACTTTTGTACATATCTGTTTACGCACTTTTGCACTTTGCATCTGCCCTGGCATGCAAAACTGTATTTCCCCCCAACTTTGTTCCATTCCCTCATTGTCACACTATTTTGTGGCACATCTACTACTCATATCTACACCTACCTCACTATTTAGACCACTACCTGCACTAACTGTATATTGACTCTACCACATTTCAGCATTTAGATAGCTCCGCTCACTCATGTATACTACTATGATTGATCAGCATCACTATCTAGTCCACACTTCGCACAAACTGCACATTGACTCTTTACTTCATCTCAGCATTTTATTATTCATTCAGTGTACTGTGTTTTCTGTTACCCCACTACCTAGACAAATATTTGCACTAATGGTTTATTGACTCTTTACTGTATTCTGCATTTAGACAAACTGACATTGTTCATATTCACTGTGTTATTACTGACCCACATCACTAACTAGACTATATCTTGTACTATCATTGACTCCACTTCTCAGCATTCATATAGACTATCTATTTATATATACTGTGTTATAACCTTTATAACTAAAATTGAATTTGCACTAACTGTATTCTGACTCTTTACTACATCTCAGCAATGTTCTAGACTATCTATTCATGTATATTATGTTATCACCTTTCCACCTTCACATTTCCATCGACGTATTTATTTATACCTAACTTTACGCCGGCTTCGTACTGCCTACTTAATCTGTACCTTTGTAGCCTATTGCACTCTGTTTGCTTGTACTATATTGAATGTGGAACTGTATGTTTTCTTGTATGCTTATGCTTTTCTTGGCCAGGTCACCGTTGCAAATGAGAACCTGTTCTCAACGGCCTACCTGGTTAAATAAAGGTTAAATAAATAAAATAAACGTTTTATGTTACACAAGTTAAAATAAGTCAACGTGTTGACCTTTCGTTTCACACAGGAGATGAACAGCAATCTCCTGGGCGATTTTTTTACCCATCCATTTACCCCAACCTCCTCTCTATATGTGGATTTTGTCGCCCTTTTAACTACGTCACCTGACTTCTTCCTTTGCTCCCGTCATAATTACTACGACCACTAGAGGTCGCTGCCCTACAATAAACGTATAATTTGAACCTCCCTGCCATAGACTGTATAATATTAATGGACAAAGCATCTGGTTCGGCAAAGTGCTGCAAATGCCGAAGTGCCTTAAACCTGCATTCTGTCTGAATTCCAGCAGGGGGCGACACATGCGGTTGCAAAAGGAAGTCGGTTTCTGTAGAAGTCTATGAGAAAGTGATCCACTTCTCACTTGATTTATTACCTCAGTAAACATTTTCATAATGAGTTCATGGTCTCAATCGCTAGTTTTAAGTCTTCTGCGATACAGAATGATGTTCATTTTTTGAATTATGGTCTCGTTGATTTTAAAATCGGCGGTAAAGCAGGGGGTGTTTTAGGGCGTGGCTATGATGTGATTGCCAGTGACAGTGCGTAACATAGAGGGTAAGGGCTCCTCCCTCACTCCTCCCTCTTGTCTAAAATTGTCACATCCGCAACCAGGTGGCTGCGACCTTAACTGCAAACTTGACGACTCATTGCAGATCTCCACAAACCAATGGGTGACGTGCTCTGTCCATTAATATTATACAGTCTATGCTCCCTGCGGTGATCCAACGAGCTGGAGCTGTTACTTTTGACTTTTATGTATTTATACAAGAGGACAATCGTTCCCAAACCTTAACTGTTTTCCTAAACATAAATACAAAAACAATAATCATGCTTTGTTACCATGAGTGGACATTGCAGGGAAAACAAATGAAATACATTGTCAGAAAATATTATTTAGATGCATTCATCATGAGCAGCTTTGCAGTTGCATTTATTAAGAATATTTCCTTAAATTTTCCTTATGTTGATTTAAAAACATGTCCTTCAAAAATGTATTTGCTGGTGCAAATTAGTACAGTGAACACATGATTGACTAAGTAACAATAACCCCAAATTAACATATGCAATTTTAAGGTGTTTGCCAAGTAAACGTAATGGTTATCGTTTATCAAAAGTAAGTGGTTTAAGGTTTTAATCAGAATGAAATGTATGAGGTTAAAAATATTTGATTAAGATTGGTAAATTGTTGGTCAAGATCTTTTTTCACTTTGAATAGAAACCTTCTTCCCCTCAGGGAATAACCTGAGGTCACCAAACTTGAGGGAAACTGTACTTACCTGTGTGTCATCCCGACCTCCCCACTGTTACTTTCCAGCCTTCTTGATCTGTCCAGTCTAGTTCAGGCCGGTCCAGCTCAGCCCCGTTCCGTCTACTGCAGTGTAGTTTAGTTTAATCCGGTCCTGTCAGGCTGAGAACTGAACAGGTGGCATGTGACAGCAGGTATGAGCTGACATCAAAGGATCCAGAGAGAGGAAGTGGAAGAGAGAGAAAAGGAGATCTGTAGACAAAAAAACATATTATGGGGAAAAAGAAAAGGAAAGAGTTGGAAACAGGAGGACAGAGGCGAGGCTATTGTGTGAATGATAGCAGACAAAAGAAATAAAAAGAGCGATAATTGGAAATCTGTATGTGGTGGTTGGTGAGGTTGGGGGTGTTAGGCGGCTGGGTGTAACAGAGGGTTTGGTGCTTGTCTCTAGACCAACAGCTTGTGTGCTTAACTCTGTTGAATACCAATTGTTCTGCACTGATAAAAGTCTGCTGCAAAACTCCCAAAATAAAATATGTCTCTTTATCTCTCCCTCTTTCTCTGTCTTTGTCTCACTTTCAGTGCAGTTTCACTTCAAATGATAATACTCCAATCCAGAATCCTCTAAAAAATTATGTGTGTGTGTGTGTGTGTGTGTGTGTGTGTGTGTGTGTGTGTGTGTGTGTGTGTGTGTGTGTGTGTGTGTTAAATAAAACTTTGCCTTTTCTTGGACCTCTGCATATACTCACTCTTATTATTTACTCTCCAAAGCAATTAATGCACACTTGCAGTCTTTTAATTTAGACTGTATATATATATTTCTCCTTCACACACACACACACACACACACACACACACACACACACTGTCACCCCTATAGGCGGCTCTCTGCAGATGATGTCAGGTGAATGTGGACATTGTTTAACGAGCCCTGGGACCGGGAAATAAAGGGAAGGGATGGGACAATAGGAGAGAGAAGAGGAGGAGGGGAGTTGAGGTAGAGGACAGCAGCAGCAGGGAGAGGAGAGATATGGAGGATGTGGGGAGGAGAGGAGGAGAAGGGAAGCTGGAAGAGTGGGGAAGAGGAGAACGTTGGGAAACAAGAGGAAGGATGAGGAGAAATGGATGAAAATCTGTCAGAGGAAGGAGAAGCAGGAGGAGGACAAACATTGGAGAGAGAGGAGAGGAGAGGAGAGGAGGGAGGACAAGAGAGTGGAGGACATCCGGTCACAGGAGGGAGGTGAAAGAGGGGGAGAAAGTCATTAGGGAAAGAATGGGAAGTGCAGAGAGAGAGAAACATAGGGGAAATGTATGCGATATGTAGCCTGAGGACAAGTGAGAAAAGGATGAAATAAAGAAGGGGGGAGTGGAAGAAGGTGACAGAAAGAGAAATGAAGCAGAGTTGACAAAATAGAGAGAGTATGTGAAATGAAGCTTATAGAAACCTTCATACAAGGTGAGAAAGAGACGGGAAGGAGGTGAAGGGTAGAGGATGAGCCCTACTCCCTCTGACCTTTCTCGTCTCCTTCCTCTCTCCTCTCTCCTCTATCCTCTCTTGTCGTGTAATGTTAGACTACTGGGAGGGAAAATCTCCAAAGTCAGCTCTTCTCAAGGCTTTTCCTGTTCTCTCTTTTTTTCGCATTATGTCATGTTATTCCTGCTCACAAAATGGAAAATGCTTCAGAACCTACTCATCCTAATTAAACACATTTTTGCTTCACTAAGTTGCAGATTCTAGTCAAACTATTTCCTTTTAAACTAGAGCCATGATCAAAGTTGCTCTTTTTTTTGCTGCGCTGTTGATCCACGCTAAGTGGAAATTTGTAAAACGTTTGCTTTTTTCTTCTTCTTCCTTTTCACATTTTGAGCCACGAAGGGGCTGACATCCAATTGTCTGACAGAAAGGAATTTTCAATAACAATAGATCCAATTACGTACTGTATTACAGTTGCTTTCAAGATGAATCCTCTGCAAAAGCTGTAGCACTTCTGCTGCAGGACTGAAGTCAAAGAGATGTGTGGGTGACCACTATATCTATGTTTCTATATCCTCTCTTTGCTCTGTTGCTCTCTCAGCAACTCTGTCAGTAATGGTCATTGAATACAACACGGACAGACAGTTGCACGGCAGCGACAAAGGGCAGTGCGTGTGTCGTAAAATCTATCCACCCTCAAGCAGCCAGTGCAGATCATATTCTTCTGCTTACTCTGCTCTCCTTTGCCTCAGAGCATCAATTCTATCCCTCTGTTCATTTAAATCTAGAAAATAAACTGTCACTCAGTCTATCAGCCAATGCATGCCTGCCTGTATGAGTGTGTGTTCATGTGGTTGTGGCTTGGGAGTTGTATGTGCACATTGGGGCGTTGTGGCTTGTGTATACATATTTGTATATGTGTGTGTGGGCCTGTGTGCGTGTGTGCGTGTGTGTGTGTGTGTGTGTGTGTGTGTGTGTGTGTGTGTGTGTGTGTGTGTGTGTGTGTGTGTGTGTGTGTGTGTGTGAAGCTGTCAATTTGTCTTGCCCAGCTCCATCCAAAAAGACAGACAGCCCATTGAGGCGTATGCTGCAGAGAAAAATAACAACTCCAACTGACAAACATACTTTAGTCAGCGTGCAAACACACACCCTGAGACACAAGGACGAGGTTTTGCATTTAAATCGAAGATATAGTTTACTTTTTATATATAATGTACTTTTTCTGTGTGATATTGTCACTTGAGTTTGTTTCAGTTGTTAATTCAAAGTATTGATTAATGCTGCATTGAATGGGAGACAGACTCTCCCTAAGGGGGCGGACTATAGATGCACTAGCGTGAATGAATCCAAGCTCAGCTGCAGAAGGAGGCATTTATTACCCATAAATACTGTCCTTCCGTCTGCTTGTCATGTTGCTGTGAGGGGATCAAGAATACCACTTAAGGTCATGTGAACCTATGCAGTACTACTGTGTGTTGGCTTGCTGTGTGTGTGTGTGTGTGTGTGTGTGTGTGTGTGTGTGTGTGTGTGTGTGTGTGTGTGTGTGTGTGTGTGTGTGTGTGTGTGTGTGTGTGTGTGTGTGTGTGTGTGTGTGTGTTGCATACTAGCAGAATACAATCTATAGTTCAAGAAGGGCTAGCCTCTAAGCTGCCCATGTCTAAGTAACCGATATTACCATTTGGATCATTGTGCTTTTTCCATCCACATGTTGAATATTGTATACACCAAACTTAGATCTGAAACTGTCTGCAGTCATACGGTACTCACTGCCTTTAGTAAAGAAAAAAGAGTTAAAACTACTTAGTTTAATTCTCTTCTCCACATGGCATGTGGCTCATTTAGTTAAGCAGTGATACCTGTTATATAAAATGTTTGCCAGTTCAGAGGAGCTTTTGTTCTTGTTTTGATTATTCTGTCATCTAGTTTTAGCTGTTATTAGGTGACAAGTTCTCTTTCTTTCGTATACAAGGTAAAACTATCTCTCAGTAATAAGTTTCATAGTTGTATATACTGTATTAGTTGATATTTGGAAGAAAACACTCTTCAATTCTTTCCAAAAAATTAAGACAGCTTAAAATAAAGCAGCAGTTAAATTTGTGGGCAAATCAATCCAGTGTACTAAACACTAAAACAAAATTGAAATTTAAAATATAGACATTTTAATATAGACATTCAACACTACAATTACAATTACAAGATGTAATGGTAAATGTAATTTGATTTTTTCCGCATGGCTAATAATCTTTAGTTAAATAACAAACATACAAAGGCTGCGGGTGGAATGTGAAGGCCAAAGTTCATTAAATTACGATGAATTTCCAGTACGACATCAAAGAAAACGTTGCCTACAGTTGTGAGGTTCACTCTGCAGTAGCAGCGTGGGAAATTTTCAAGAGCAAGAAGATAGTGCATGAAGGCAATATCAAAGGCCTAATGCACGGGTTTATTATGCATGTGAAGTTGCCCACAGCATATGTTACTGTTCTCTGAGAAGGAAGAGTGAGAAACTGAACCCTCAAGATGTGGTCAATTTTTTGTTGGTTTTTGTTTTTTTATTGTATGTTAACTAATGCAGTATATGTCACGCTGTGTAGCAACTAGCACTGTTGAATTTGACCTAGAATATGGATGTAAGAAAAACAAAATAAGGGTGTATTAAGTAGCATTTTTTTCTAAAGATTTGAAATGATAGTCCATAGATTTATGTAACATTTACTTCCTTAGGAACATGACGACAAATCCTGGAAGAACATATAGAATATAAGTGGTAAATACATTAATCTGTCCACTATAGTCTCTTCGTTTTCTACTCTTTATCCCTTATCTCTTACTCTTACATCTCTCATGCATTGTGTCTGCCTCTCTAACCTTCTTTCCAATTCTCTCATCTTCTCTATCTGTTGTGTATTTGACTCTACCGCTACCTCTCTGTTCAGCTTACCTCTCCATAACTTCTCTGTTTCTCTCTCAATGTTTCATCTACCTCTCTCTCTCTCTTTCTCTCTCTCTCCACTCCCTACTTCCCACCTACAGCAGCAGGGAAGAAAGCTGTGGAAATGGAATCAATTATGAATCATTTCGATAGGCAGCTACACCTGTAGTGAACTACAATGCAGAGAGTGATGAAAACAAAAGCAATAAATCAAGGCAAATCCATAAGACAGAGGCAATAGTTCTGTATACATATTCCATAGTCATCTCTCTAGAGAGCTGTGCCACTGAAATAACCCCAATCACTCAAGCTTTCTCATAGGTTCAGCAGTTACCAGCCAGGAAGGCTGGTTTTGCTTACAGTATATTGCTTGGGACAAAAAAAGAATCAGATACTAGTTACAGAAATCCCAGTCTTAAAGGGGCAATACGTAATACTGACAGCTAGCATTTAAAATGGTTACTGCAGTCCAAATTCAAAATACTGGAGATAGTCATCTCCCCCGCCCCTCCTCCCCAGACACGAAGTCCACGGAGGTTGGCAGGTGGAGAACGTTGAACCCAATGTCCCATAATGTCAGTGTTAGCTAGATGCTAGTCTCCCATTGCCAGGCATTACTTTACAGCACAGCGGAGTAGCTAGATGCTGGCTATGTTGACGGCCATGAAAGCCCGTGCTCTCGTGGAGCTTTTTACCCGGCTGACAGTCACGTTGTATTATCTAAACGTAACAACAACAATCACTAAAATGACTGCGACTCACTATCCTCTGTACCCGACTGACAGCCACCCTTTCTCGGCTTTAAATTACTGCAACAACCAGTTAAAAGACCGCAAGCTCGCGGCCGTCTGTACCCAGGGCACAGTCACCGTTTGTCGGCTACGGCCGCTGAACAGATGCAGGGGATGCATTCCGGTAGGGGGGAGATTTTTGTTTCTACTACTTTCCAGACCCCGTAATATATTTTATAAAAAAAAATGAAATAAACATATAGCCTATCTTCCATATGATAATAACTTTGTCTAAGTTCATGTAAAGATGAATACAAATGTTTGTTGTTGATGATCTACAAAATAATGTACACAGCTTGTCTATACACTGTGCATTACACATTATGGCTGCAATTCAGTTTGTAACAAAGTGGGAATCCTCTTACAAAAACAGACGCTTTGTCCCGGAATGGAAATTTCATAGGAGAAAATACTGGCTTTAGCATTGTTGTCAGAGAAGATAGTATTTCAACTTAGCATGTTTCCTTAATATCTTCTGACATACTGTGGTCATTGTTTGATTTAATACAGTACAGTTTCCTTTTTTGATTATAAAGCAGGTCGAAGTGCTTTATAAATACTGTGAAAGTATCAAAACGCTCTATCCACAGAGAATTACACACAACCCGTATTCAGAAACGGTGCCTTTTAATGGGCCGTCAGGACTTACGTACGGTTGTGGGGACTTACGTACGGTTGTGGGGACTTACGTACGGTTGTGGGGACTTACGTACGGTTGTGATGTCACAACTATACTATACATTCCTCGGCGTCAGTGACGTTGCAGAGATGCCGAGAGCGGAGATGACCCGTAAACATTAATGAAGTAAATAAAAATAACTTAGCGTTTCAGACAGAGGGTGAATACAGGTATATTCAGACAGACAGTATGGGGGGAAAAAAGTGCTAATTTCAGTTCCTTCAAATACTTTCAATATATTTTCAGCTTGTCTCTTAAGTGGTAAAAATATGTCCAATCTATTTAAGCATTCTAATTGCATTCCGCTCCTCTATTACTGAGGTTTTCAGGAGAGGCCAGGTATGAATATTAAAATCATCAGAGGCTGGCAGTGTTTGTGGATTGTAAACACATCTGTCACTGCTGTTTAATTGGTAAACAAGTCTGACCGCTTTCTGTTTGTTTGTAAACAACCATGTCCGTGCATGATATGAAAGGTCATTAAAACAACCTGTATACTACTCTGTCTACTCTATCTGCACCTCTCTGTGGTGTTCCATTTCCATTTAAATTATAGGTCCACAGATGATGCTGTTATGCACTTAGCATTTGCAGTGAAACAAACTTATCAGGTACAAAGCCCAGTCATTTCACCTTGGAGACAAGTACTTGTACACAAAAATAGAGGGAGGGAAGATTTTTACAGGAAGTAGAGGAGGATCATCTAGGAGAGAGAGACTGATGTGATTGAGCAGAAAGGGTTTTGAGCGTATAGGTCAGGAGCAACAACTCTGGTGTCTGTACCAGAAAGTCAAAATGTTATTCTGCTATTGTTTTGCCAAGAGGGAGAGTAATGGAGGTTGGGTGGATGGATGACCATGCTGCGGCAGGGAACGGGAGCCCAGCAGCCAGTAGAAGTAAAGAACAGCAGGAAACATGATGCAGCAAGTATCTTCCATATATGTTGCACAAAATGAAACCTTGGCTACAAAAAAGAGTTTGTGTGTAGCTTTTTCTCTTAGTGTCCCACTACGTTAGTCACATTTTTTAGAATGCTTTTCAATAAATCCAGACACAAGCTGTCAACATGTTGCTTTCAATCAAAGGTCTATAATGAGGGGCATAAATATCCAGTACCTACTGTAGATAGCCAAGTTCAATTTGGGGCAAATAGGTGAACGTGGCAGCATTCTGCACTTGAAAGGTAATTATTGCATTGAGTTTAGCTGTTGTTATTAAAGAACTTCTTTGCAAGGAGCTTTCCCTGTATGCTATTTCTTGGTGCGATATGAAAAAGGCCCTGTATCTGACAATAAATCCTACTGTTAAATGTAGACAGAGACGTTGCCTGCTGTTGAACGCTGTCATAGCTGCATTGGAAATATTTCTAAATTATATCATACAGGTAATTTGGAATACAATACCAACTACATTGCTCAAATTGCTCAACTTTTATTTAAGGTAGATTTGTATTTCTCCATTTGTACAAATTGTTAAATTTCAACAAATGAGGATTGCAAACAAAACCGGTGAAAAACTGTTCACTCCTCACCTCTGATGAGAAAATAAGTCTGTGATCCAGGTCCGTTATAATAGTTTTTCCATCACACAGGAACCCAAACAGAGTGAATGTAGTTTGTTACCCCAGGGCTCAGGCCAATTTAAAACATATTAGTGCTCTTGTCGTGTGGGGCCTCAAACTGAGAGAATGTAGTTGCTCAGCCTGAGACACAAGCCAGATGAAATATCCTGGAACAAACAGGATTAGGAAGCATCCACCAACCAGCAAAATTCAGTTAATTCTCTGCAATTGTGGTACAGACGATACTCTTTGTATCCTCAGGTATCCTCAACTTTGAACTACTGTTATTTAACTACAGTGTCAGCTATATTCCAATGCAGTGCATGCACATGAAGTACTTTAAAAGTGTTTGTATTTGTGCGTACATGTCAATCCTCTGGGAAGAATCCATAATGAATAACAGGACAGAAACAGCACGAGAGTCAGTCAACACTGAACTGTTTGCACGTCTGAGAGTTTGAGAGAACTCTGTGTGCACAGGCAAAATGGCAGCATATTTTATAAGCGGATGTATTGTTTCACTTAGAAAGAGAGTGTGTGTGTGTGTGTGTGTGTGTGTGTGTGTGTGTGTGTGTGTGTGTGTGTGTGTGTATGTGTGTGTGTGTGTGTGTGCGTCTCAGAGTGGCAGTGATCCATTGACCTGACAGCTCTTCCTGAGGGAGTGCACACATCCTTGTCATTACTGCAGTACCCACTGCTGATTGACTGCTTTCAGCACCACTCAGGAGATGTCAGTCAGTCAGTCACACTGTTGATTTCAGGCCAAAGTCAACACACTTGAGTGGTGCTGACAGTACCGACTGGCCATTGATGATTTATGAAGTCCGTTTTTTATTAACACAGTTTTACTACACAAAGTTATTGGCCTACCTGTAGAATCAGAATTTCTAACTTTGGCAACTTGATGCAGTTGGAGGCTTCACATTTGAAAAGATAGTCAAATCATGTTTGCTTTGGTAGAAGCCAAGTTAATGCCAGCTACTTCAACAACTCTATTTTTTAAGGTTCCTACACTTTATTTGATGCACTTTATTATTACATTGCAGACAGTTGTCAGCACAGCTTGCTTTCTCTAGCATCATGAAATGATAACTCATCTCATAGGATTTCTAACTACATGTGTTTTGCAGGCTCCAACAGGGAGCTCCCCCCATTTTTCAAGTTATTTTCAATGTCTTGGTTATTGATGTGTAAATAATATTAAATAATTGGACCAATACCTAGTAGCTTGTCAAAATGTGCTTAATAAACCATAAAACAATAGTATGTATACCTCCATAAACAGTGGTACAACACACATTTGCAGAAATTATGTATCCTTACATAGACACAGACATTAGTACAGTAGTTTGAAGAAGAGAACTTTATACTGGCTCATAAAGACAGTGACAGACTTTGGTTTGATTTATTTAGTTCATTTTAACGAATACAGGTGGACTAGACTGACTACAGAAAAACTACTTTTTTAAATCTTTACATCACAGAATTCCTTTGTTAAATGTTGTCCTCTTGATGAACAGAACTTATAAATGTCATTTTGAGGGTTCTTGCTTGTGCAGTTTAGGATTATACTTTTTAATTGGATAGTAGCTATAGATATTCAAAAGACAGCTGGTTTCCACATCTTATCTAATGAGTGTTAATCATTAAAGAGCCCACACACCCTTTTACAGCATATTTAATCAATGTTTTTTTAATTACACACCTACTGTGTTGAAAAATATAGAAAATATATAGCGACGTTTTCATATCAGAACATAAATTGGGACCAAAATAGAGAGAAACATAGAGACAAAAATAGTGCAGCTCTCACCAAACACAACAAGAATGAAGCCGTTTAAACTTATTTTTTTACAATGTTCTGATCAACAGCTTATGACACAGGTGATTAAGTACATAAACTTCAATATCACACACACACACACACACACACACATAACCACACACTCTGTTTTTGAACTCCAGCCTTGTAAGGGATTGTTCTGCTCGGCACCTTCACATCTGATTAATTGACTTGTCAGCACAGTATTTTTATCCTGCTCCCCTTTGTGCGTGTGCGTGTGTGTGTGTGTGTGTGTGTGTGTGTGTGTGTGTGTGTGTGTGTGTGTGTGTGTGTGTGTGTGTGTGTGTGTGTGTGTGTGTGCGTGCGTGTGTTTGTGTGTGAGAGCCTGCGTTTGTGTGTGTGAGCCTGTGTGTGTGTAGGTGTGTGCACTTGTATGTGGGTGCATGTGTGGTTGCAGTCCTTCACAGTGTCCTCTCTGTAGGAGTAACACTGGTGTTACTCCCTAGGCACTATGGCAACCCAACCTAAAGGTAGGTGTGTGTGTGTGTTTGTGTGTGTGTGTGCGTGTGCATGTGCGTGTGTGCGTGTGTGTGTGTGCGTGTGCGTGTATGTGTGTGTGTTCTCGTATAAGCATGAGCCAGTGTGTTTGTGTGCACGTTTGTGGTGGGCAGGCCTAGGGGGATTGTCTTGCTGTGTGCTGGACTCCGATTGGCCGGCGCCTGTGGGCACTTCCTGGTCTCTTTCGGTCCTAAAGGTGTGTGTGTTTGTGTGTGCGTGTGTGTGTGTGTGTGTGCGTGTGTGTGTGTGTGTGTGTGTGTGTGTGTGAATAGTTGGCTTGTAAAAAGAAGAACAATATAAACATATAAAAATCACATAAAATGTGTGATTTGTGGAGTACTAATGTTAAGCTGTGATAAACCAGATTAATAGAACAAATCTCTCTTCATGAATCAAAGACAGTTTTAAGAAAGCACAGATTCCTATAACAGTATTGGGTATTGGGTCCGATGCTGTGCCCATGTACTACTCGTAAAACCACTCCGATACCACCGCACCACTCCATGCATCACTGATTGTGACGCTAGTTACCACTACACTTGGCAGCAGGTAACGTTAACCTACCGTTGGCTAATACACACGCTTAAACACGGTTAACGTGTGGCTGTATTTCACTTGAAAGGGTTCAAACACCAGGAGTTCCAGTCCGGGGCGTGCAACATTCTGTAGCTAAAGACAGTGTAGCGTAGGTTACTGGTTAAATTAAGAAACTGAAATACTATTGAGAAGTAGTTACACTAGTAACGACTGCCCAACACTGCTTGCAATACAAGTTAGATTTAGCTCCAGCGGCACAGCTAATGTAGACTAGGTTTTAATATGTCACATTTACAAATGCCAGTTTAACTGGTTAGCATAAAATCAACCCGGTTTATCCTTGTCCACCGGACCAGGACCGGTGAAACTGAAAATCAACCCAACTCTAGCCCAATGGGACTTCATGGAGCATTTAGGTAAAGTTTGTAAAGTCATGATGCATTCAGGTGCAAATAATGCATGTTTTCAAAGTAATTGTTAAAACTATAATGGTATTATTAAGTACTCATGCCGGTACTCTATCGCCAAGTACCCAAATATAATTACTTGTACTTGGTCTGAAAAAAAGTGCTATCGGTGCATCCCTAGAGAGTTTAACTGGAGAAATCTGGAGAGACAGATTGAGGCAAAAAAATGAACAGAGAAAAAGATAGCAGAAGGAAAGATGCTGAGAATGGACAGAGAGATTCAGAGTGAAAATTAAGTTAATGCTATACATTTACTTTGCATCACCTTGAGAAAATGCAGGTATCTTAATCCACCCTAAGCTATAAATCACATTACACCTGCTTGAATTGTTTATGTGACAAATACAAATGTACGTATAGTTTGTTCTTGGGGATTTAAAGGGCACTCGAACAATTTTCAATTTCCTAGTCACCAGGAGTTAACTTAACGTGTAACTTACGAGTTACATTCTCGGCTTTGGTTTGAAGGCTATAGATTTTGAACAAAAATCCTCAGTTCAACAAACTAGTGTGGGGTTTGCAAGACAAGTAATAAAATATGCTAATGAGTAGCATTGTGGGAAATGTAGGACCCAGTGTTTTTAATGCTTGACCCATATTAGAGATTTCAGTCCGGATATCTCAGCCCCTGCTCCATTGATTTTAAGTATTTCTGTCTTTCTCTCGCAAGTCCCTAGACTTTATGAAAGTGCACGACAGAAATGTTGGAGTATAGTCTTGTTTCAGTATTGCAGCCATGAATCAACTCCCTGCAGACCCACTCCTGTCTGTTCCTCACTTTCTGTCAATCGACACTGGATGTTACTCAGCTGCAGTGATTGAAGTTTTTCACGTTGCCATGGTGAATTTAGTAAACAAAATCATTGACACAATTAAAAGTAGAATTGTGTGACTGTTCATTTTTAAAATTGTATTCCCTTATACCTAATAGTGATGTTTTTTTCCTCACTTGCAGCTGCAGTGTGCAGTATATATTGTTTCCATGTCAGGGAAGCAAATGTATTGTTAGTCCTTCAAACTTTCAGCTGTTTGTGTTGCTGGTCTTTTGTTTCTCATCCCTTTTTGTGAATATTGTTGTGTTTTGCTGTGCTATGGCTGCTATTCTCATCTCGACAGATGTATAACTCACCTTAACGCTTATGTATCCAACTAAAGGCACACAGCCAATAGGCCAGCTTGCTTATTTATTTAGTGTTAAAGGTATATTAGTATTGTCTTGCTAAACATGATTAAATGTCAGTGAGGGTTTATAGGGGTTGCTGATCAATGCCAGCCGCACCGTTGAGATTTGAATCTCTATATACAGCATGATCCCCTCATTGTGCTATGATGTGCAGTGAGAATTATTCAAATTTGCCAAGTAACTCAAGTTACCCAAGTAAACTCAAAATCTGGATTTTCTTGAAAAAATAGAGATGTAAGTTTGAGCAGGAAGACATGTTTGATGGTGTTGTTGCAGTGTCACACAGCAATAATCAACAATTAATGTTACTAAAGAGAGATAGAGCACTTTAAAAACATTGTATTACTTCACATTAAATGTGATTCTCACTGAGATGGAAAAATACATCAATCAGTATGTCTTCATATCCACAGTTGAGGGCAAAAGTTTGGTTCTAAATACTTTTATTTTTCTCTGACTCTGACTGCAGACACAGTAGGCAACACTTTCCACTATGCGGCACTGGCAGAGATCACCGTCGTTAGACTATTAAAAACAATAAACATCTGGTTTTCTGTCGACCACATATTGCCATAATGTCTGGCAGCTTCAGCTAATTAAAATGCCCCTATGTACACACACAAGCTTTCATACAAACACTCTTGATTACACAGCCTTACTCAGTCGACTGCACTTAGAGGAATTAGCATGCACACACACACACACACACACACACACACACACACACACACACACACACACACACGCACATTAAATATAGACAAACATTAAAGAGTTTGAGGAAATTAAGAGAAACACATAAAGAACTTCAAAACTCCAATTCCCAACCTCCCACTGGGACAAATTCTAGCTCTTTTCTTGCCTTTATAACCAATCAGAAAAGAGCTAAATGAGCATCAGTCAACAGAGGACTGACTGATTGGTTTGGGGCTTTGCGGATGAGATAGGCACTCTCAGAGAAACACATTCATCTGAAACCCTCAAGCAGCACTTTTCAGTTTGACACAACATGTTGAAAAAGTTTGTTTACGCAGGCTGATATTCAGAACCTCAGTTAAATCACAAGTACATTTTACAGATACAGCAAGACAGCTATATAAAGTCAAGCAGGCTCTAACTGTAACTGCTAATTTGTCTGCATTCACAACACTGACTGCAGTTTGTGCCCCTCGGGATGCCGCATCTTCATCATTGGAAAGTTGGATGTTTTCACTGTGCTAAATGTATCCACAAAAAATAAATTAAACTGAGTAAACTTTGCCAGCAGGGAGCATTTTTTTCAAATAATGTGGAAAGAAATGTAATTGCCAATAAAATCTGACAACTACTTCTGAATCTACAAGTCCCGCAACTGTAATATCACTGTCACCCAGCAAGGAACAGCAATAAAATGTATGCAGTTTAAATTGCAAACCAGTGAAAAAGATATGCACTGAAAAAATAGCTGCAGTGTATATCATAGTTCAAAATGACCTTGCTGTAAAATACAAGATGTTGTATATATGTATATCTAGTTACCTCCAGTGAACTCCAAATATAAATCAGCTCAATCGGACACACTTTCGCAGAGACTGTGTAAATAGCGTTCAGGGAGCTTTCACAGCGGTGTGGCCGCAGCGTTTTTACGGTTTATCAGTACAGTTAATCCCATGGGAAGCCACAACATCACAAGCAGCATGCTCTAATACTAATGTGCTACTAACGTAAGCCTGGCTCTGAGCCTGGCCTGAAGTGGATTGTTGAAATGCATGTGGTGCGCAACTTCACGAGGCGGGGGAGGGATGGAGGCCGCTGGTCTTTGTGCAATAAAATGACATCGTTGATTAGAAAAACAGTCATTTCAATTTAATCTACCTGGGCGATATCAGTCTACCTTGGGTTCTTTTGGTGAATGATTCATCTCTCCTTACTTTTTTGTCAGCAAAGATATACAAAACACGTAACAAGCTTCACGATTTTAGCCGGCACTGACCGTCAAGTAAAATGACAAACATTAACATTTTATTTTATTTTTTATTGTACCTTGCCCATACGCCAAACTAAAACTATATTGTCTAGTTACTGTGCTCCATACCTCCCAATCAGCTTTTGGCTGCTTCCAAAAGGATTTGGATGAAATAAAATATTATTGAACTCCAAACCTGCTGCTGAGGTGCGTAATGGCATTAAACTATCAGTTTAATGTCATTCATTTGTTTTTTAAGTGGGGTTGTTTAAGGTACTTATTGACATTCTGTGTATTGCCTACAGTAAATGGCGGTACAGTAAGCACACGGACAGTTTGAAGAAGAAGACTGGACAATGACACAGAAGCTGCTGTGGACAGGGTCAGCAGCAAAATGTAGCCTACTTTAGTCACCTAAAAAAATATTTTCACCGCTTTACCTTTCACCAGCCCTTTTCTTTGGCACTACATTATCTCAACATATTCCTACGCATAAACGCCATTCGTCATCGATATAGTGGAATTTGTCACGTAGCTCTCTGTTGTGAGCGCCATTCAGCAGTCGGTCGTGTGAGCCACGAACTTAGCAGAAAAAAGAGTTAGGACAGCTCAACGGTTATCCTAAAGTATGGAGAGTTCATTTAAGATTTTGCGGAGTTAGGATGCTTGTGTAATACACTTTTCCTATCTTAATTTAGGATAGGACCATTGACTTAGGAACTGTTAATCTGTAAGGCTTTTTTTCTAAATTAGGTCCCAACCCTATTTACCATGGTTACCAAACAGTTAAGATAGGATCTGCAAGTTAAGAAGTTTCTGTAATATGTTTCCTGGTTCTTCACAATACATACTACATACAAATTGGAAAAATTGGAAAAAATGATTGAAACATATTCAGTTAGGGATCAGGGAAAGGCAGAGAGCAGAACATGTTGAACTAGAATCAGGTTGATGTTGTGACAGCATAAGTGTAGTTTCTGTGAATTCAATCGTTGTGTGATTTTCATTATACATGTTAGTTACTGCAGAGTGCCTTCAGTACTCCAGATGACTTAGTGTTGTGTTTGGTCTGTGTACGTTGAGAAGAGGTTAGCAGGGCTATGCTGCACAGCGCTAAAATGAAGTGTGGAGAGGTCTGCCTATGCGAGACAAGCGGGGCTGTTACTTTGAGGCATTAGCTAGCAGAATCAGTACTGTATGTGGACTCTGGACTGTCATATTAGCACGGTTGGCGAAGTTAGCATAGATGTTTTCCCTCCCTGGGTGCTCCTGGGAGGATAAACAGACCATCCATAATTAACAGCCGCTCCGCCTGCATTCTGATCCACTCTGCTTTAAAAAGCTCAACTGTCACCATCGGTTAGAGAGGGCGAGAGGGAGAGAAACAGAGGAAGTGTGGGAGAGACAGAGACACACAGATATGGGGAGATCACACTCAGGCAAAGGTGTCCTTGCTGGATATGACAGACACCTACACTCTATACAAAACACACACACACACACACACACGCACACATAACATAAATCTTCATGCATCCTCTTACTCACACCCGGAACAGCACACACATGTTGCTTCTGGCTCTGGAATGAACAGTGAATAGCTTTATAATGTATTTAGCACTGACACACAATGTCAACAAACTTGCGCTGGTAAGTGTAGCTACAGTAACAAGCCAAGGGACAGGCAAAATATAATTAGCAGTGTTACAGAAGAATAACACCATTGTGCATCTCTGACCTATGTTTACATTAGCATGTATGTTTCTAAGTGCTACAGCTGACTAATTAAGTAGATATCTGGCGTGTAAACTAGCATTAGTAGTGCAGTCTCCCCCCCCACCTACTTCCTTTACCTGAGTTACTTACATTTTCATTTTATACTACTTTATACTTGTACTCCACAACATTTCCAAAGGAAATATTGTAGGCTGTCTTTTACTCCAGATTTATGGTGTAGCTGCATCTGTTATTTCAGTGTGTCAGATACATATTTAATCAACATTTAAGTAAATAAAAGTATCAGATCCGACTCATTATCAACAGATACCCAGTATTAAAGAACTCAGAATGAGATCAGGGTCTAAAAAACTTTGGGACGATTGGGACATCCCTACAAAACATATGGTAAGGTTATAGTTCCCTTTGCAGGATGAATAAAGGCATGTCTTCATCTTCTTCTTCTTATACAATATGATAATTATTAAACTACCAACAGATTATAAACTAACTAACTAACTAAAACCAGCAGCCAGTGTGGCCCATTGATTGGAGGTGAAGCAGTAGTTCTCTGTATGTTGCACTTCTGAGTACATTTGCAAAGTTTTATGCAGTTTCACATGCTACGTCTGATTTCCAGCCTATTTATAATAGATGTGTGTTGTTATGTGAGATGCATGCACTAGAATCCAGGACAGTTGTCATGGGGACCAGACTGATGGTGAAACAACAACAGTTGATTGTGCTGAATGTTTCTGGCAAGGAAAAGTAGTACTCTTCCTATGTGTCTTCTCTCTTCCCTCCTCTTTCTATCATCTCTCTCCTCTCCCCCGCTGTGTTTTCTCTCCCATCTTCCTTCCTTTTGCCACATCTCTCCCTCCTTTACTCCCTTCTCTCCCCTTTCCTTCTCCCCACTCCTCAAATCTATATGCAATCATCCCATTGCAGCAGTCTAATTTAAATGTGGAACAAATGTTGCGACAGAGTAGCTGGATGGAAGTCCTTATCCGCAGAGTGAGAACTGAATTATCCTGCTTGACTGAGCTGCTGACACATACACATCAAGAGGAAGAGAGAGAGGGCACAAGTCTCATCTGAATTAAACCAACCTTTCTGTCTGTCTATTAGTCACCCTGGAAGCCAGTAATTCCTTAATTCCACTATGGAGAGACATTCACACATATTCTTTGACTTGAGTTTGTCTGTTGAGTTCCTTTCCTCAGTGGTTCCCCTGAACCACCATGACAACTGTGGAAGAAAACCTAAAGGGATGCATCAGAGATTTAGTGTTGCACTTCTATAAAGTTATGAGACTTGTAAGAGACAGATTAAAGGTCCCATGAAAGTGTCATAACTTCCTTATGGGGTCAGTATGCTTTAAAGGTCCCATGGCATGAACATTTCACTTTATGAGTTTTTTTTAACGTTAATATGAGTTCCCCCAGCCTGCCTATGGTCCCCCAGTGGCTAGAAATGGTGATAGGTGTATCAGATCTGGAATCTTCCCTATATGATGTCATAAGGGGAAAGGTTACCTCCCCTTTCTCTGCTTTGCCCGCCCAGAGAATTTGGCCCACCCATGAGAAAGAGAGACATCATGGCTTTCAAACGAGCAAAGCATGGCAGTTGGTAAAGGCCACACCCACACCCTCCACTTTGCCTCTCTCCTCCTAGCTTTAAATAGCATTTAAAGCTACAGACACAGAAATGGCACGTCCTAAGGAAAGCTCATTGTGGGACTGGCTCTAGTGGCTGTAATTCTGCACCAAGGCTGAATTTTGGGAAAGAGACTTCAGATACAGTATTAGGGGACCATTGAGGCCTAAATAAAAGCATCCAAAAAGCAGCATGTCATAGGCTTGTTAGATATTTTAACAGTGTTTGAAACGACTGAATTTGTTTCAGTCAGAGAGACTTAATTTGGAGTGAACAATACATTTTTATTCAAGTGCATGATCAAACGAATTTGAGAAGTGTCTTGGGCAATAAGACCTAATCATGACGTGGAAGTATATTTAGTTTAGTTTAGTGGTGCTATGATTAGTTCAGGATATTTCCCCCTGGGGTCTAGACACTGGTGATGAAGAGAGTTGCTGAAGACCTGGATGATGGGATGGGGAGCAGGATTGGGTGCTGATTTGATGAAGACTGGAGGTGAAGGGGTGGAGGAGGGTCACAGACTCACATCCGTTCGTACTGACAGCAGCTGAGAGGAGAACGGATTTTAAAGTTTGACAGCAAGGATATTATTGGCTAAGAGAGATTGAGGCAAGATCTGGTTGGACTAATAAGTCGGCGAAACAGAGAGAGAGAGATGAGGATGAATGAGTGAGTAAAGGGAGTCTTCCTGATTGAACTGTCGCTAAGCTTAATTTATTGTTAAAATAGGACTGTGAGGGAAACATCTTAACGGGCAGTAGAGCGGAATTGTTGAAAAATGTAAGGCTTTATCCATTAGACATTTTAGTTACACCCACGAGTGCAGCAAGATGTCATCACCAAAAATGCACTGTTTTCCAGGAAGAGCTCATTTAACAGGATCTTTAAAAAGACAGAGATATCCTTAGTTTTTGTCTCTAGTATGGGTCCAAAAGTTTCCAAAATTATGGATCCTACATGTCCCACAATGCAACTCGATAGCGTTTGTCATTAAACTCTCTCTGACTGGTAAAAATCCATGGATTTCGAACTCCATGCCCCCAGTTTGTAACTCAGGCTTCTGTAAAATATTTCCAAGGTAACTCTTTTTACACACTTTAGGAATCCCTCCAGAACCACAAAGGACATTATACACCTGTATTAACAGACTGAGTAGTCGTAATGATGAGTAAACCGATCTTCATGTGTAAAATCGGTGAAGTGGCACTTTCATTTTCTTTAATATCTTATCTCTCCCCACAATCTCTATTGCAACTCTTAAGCCTTGTGTGGCTTGCAAACATTACTGTTTGTCATGCATGTGTCTGTGTAATCGGAAACATTGCACATTGTGGTAGCAGATGTGGTGAGGAAAAAACAGACATTACCTGCTGCCTTATAACATCATTTTAACTTTCTTTTCTTTGTGGTTTGCAGATGATAAAATGATGTTCTTCAGAGAGTGCCAGAATGCACTCTAGGATATGTAGGAACTGTTCACAAACTGAAGTGGAAGAAGACAAGGCAGGGCTGAGAATAACGTCTCAAAAATCCTGTGATTAAAATTCAGTTAAATTCAAATTCAATCATTTGTCACATACACAATCATGCACAGTACAATTTGCAATTTGATTTGAAATGTCTTCCTTTGCATTTAACCCATCCTAACTAATTAGGAGCAGTCGGCAGCCATAGTCCGGCGCCCAAGGACCAACTCCGTTGTAATGCCAGTACCTACGTCAGGGGCAATGGCAATGGAGTTACCTAGCATCAGTGTTTGGAATAACGCCGTTTAAAAGAACGAGTTACTTTTCTTATAGAGTAATTCAGTTACTAACTCAGTTACTTTTTGGAACAAGTAGTGAGTAACTATAACTAATTACTTTTTTAAAGTAACGTTCCCAACACTGCCTAGCATGCACGTCTTTATGGTGGGAGGAAACCAGAGCACCCAGAGGAAACCCACGCAAGCACAGGGAGAACGTGCAAACTCCACACAAAAAGGCCCTGCCC